>JASDQU010027078.1:18554-40802 GCA_032191745.1 Picea mariana
ACTTTTGGCATTCCTGATTATTGTAAAAATTCCTCCAGAGCCTCATTGTAACCATCTTCTTGCGAATGCGAGTAGCCGTCACATCTCTTCTCAGAGATAAGCTGCCACCATTCTAGCGAGTCTTTCACTCTGTATTTTTACATTCTCAGTACATTTCTTTCATTAATAGAAATCGTGTATTACTATATCTCTGTGTTTATGGTTGCATCTTTGATATATTTTAGTTATATTACTGGATATACGCGATATCTCTGTGCATTTCTTTATTATATCTCCGCTCTCATTTCGTGCCGAAAATAATCCGGATCAACCTTTAAGATCACGGTTTGCCTGGCGATTTCGTGACATACCAGCCTTTCCGGTATAAATAGTGGTAGAGCATACGAGGGCATAGAGGCACCAAAAACCCTGATGTATGAAAATTCTTCTTCTACATACCAGTCAGCCACACTACTCAAGTTGGTGGCGACACTGTCTGAAATCCTGGGCGGTGGGTTACCGAAGATGGAGACATGCATTGGTACCATTACCCAATTGAAAATATCGTATATGAATTCTGTGGCCTTATCCTCCCAAATTTTTGAGTGATAGACATGGATAGGCTCAACATCAGATGGAGTCTAACTCCATATCATTAGAGGGAAATGCATCATGAAACAAACAACGTCCATGATGTAGGCGGACATGAAAAATGAGGCGGCTTTCCCTTTCACCTTCTGCGCTCGATATTTAGTAATCTGACTGGTTAGACTGTTTGACAACAGTTTGGCCCAGTCGAAGGAAAAACCTTTAGCGATTGTGTGAATCAGAGGCACCCATGGGAGGAAAAAATGTGCAGTGTCCTTCCTCCCATACAACCTATAGGTCATCATTGATATATACCTAAATTGTGGTTCTAAGGAAGAGATTGAATAAACTCCCTTATCATCTGCCCTAAATTTTGTGGGGTGCGAGACCCAATCTTTGATCAGATCAGACAAGTTTCTATCATATTGCTGGCATTCCTTCCACTTGAAATCTTCCAGAAACTCGGCATTGTATGTAAAGTTTGACATGGGTGACAGTTGATACATTGCCTGCAAATGTTCTGGTCGAAAAGTCCCAATTGTCACCTTTGGCTCGCAGATAATAGTCCTGGTCGGGATATCCACATGGTCTAGCACCCATCTGATCATATCATAATAGGGAAGGAGTTGTGGACTTGCCACTATTTTGTGCATCTCTACTTGAACGACGATTTTTTATTTGGTGGCCAAATCATCCTTCTCGTTATCACTAGAATTGTCTGAACAATCCACCAATTCGGACTAAAGAATGTCGGAGACGTATGACCAGGTTTTGACAGTATCAATACTTCGGGGTGAAGTATCAGAAATAGTATCTGTGCCCTGACCTAGACTCTCATCAATTTCCTTGGACACTTTTCGTGGAGCCATGATAGAGGACTCTGCACTTAGCTCTCCTGTAGTAAAAATGTAGGTACAGACAAAAGTTAGCCTGATAAAAAAAAAACTTCTTTGTGCAAAACATAAATGAAATTTGAAATAATGAAAGAAAGAACTCTTTATCTTAACCATTTAAAACTCCAGTGTCCTTGTGAATAGAACAGTCAAATCATTTTTAAAGAAAGATTTAGCAGTAAAAGCAATATCCTTACTTGTCACTTTGTCGTATTTCAAATAAATGCCATAATTTTGTGGCGGGTCCTAGAACAAATCATCGCAAAAACATTTAAATTTACCCCGTAAATGGTGCGTGTTAAATTTGTATTAATGCATTTATTGATCCATCTTATCTCCTTTAATTAGGTTTTTTTTAGTCTTTAATCTCCTTTTTCAACATTTGTCGTATCGGGAGAAAACACCCCTTCCCTTTGAGCCCCCAAAACCCGAAATCGTGATTATGCGATTTAGTTTAAAAAACGTAATCTGCATTAAGTGATTAATTAATCCATGCTTAAATAATATCGCGACTTCGTGACTCGAGGCTATGAAGGTATATTTCTTTGGAAGAGCGATTGTCGAGTCGTGAAAGCCCGACAGTGTTTGACTATGGTTTAAAGCGACTTACCCCTGACACTAACACGGGTGACTTTTGAAACTGTCTCGTGACTTCGCATATCAGAGTTTGGAGACCTTGCAACTTGTAACTCCCAAAGCATGAAAATGTGAGATAAATAAAAGTGATAGACTTGCTTAATGGTTAGGTGATGATGATTTAGGACTATAACGGCTATCGCCACTTCGCATGTCGGGGTAAAATTTTATTGCAAGAATTATATTTCAACCATTTGTAAAAGGTGGCTCCAACATAGGCTCCTACTAGGGATCTCGTCTTCCTGCAAGATGGGAAGAATAGTAGACCATGTGCTTGTATTGGTTAAATGGAGTCAATGGCTTCTTTCTGCGGAACTTTCTTAGGAAGGGGATACAGAGGAAAAAATAGATTTCTTCTTTACGTATGAAAAGATTTTCAAAACTCACATGCTTTTGTAAACTCAGCTGCAGCCCCTTTCATGACCTTCTCCTTCTCGTTACTGAATTCAAGTCTGATTTAAGATAATCAAAACAATCCTAGGAAATCCAACAGATCTTGCGGATTTTGGCTTGCATCAAACGAAGTAAATTTCATGCTTTTAATCAGGGAGCCCTGTCTGAACTTGGGATGCAGATTCGGTTTCGAAAAGGCTGGTAACCAGAGTAGAGTGAAATTTACGTATGATAGCCTTACAGATATCTCAGATATTGCTTCACTGCCAATGAGTCTATTCAGTACCCCGGTGAAGTTATCTGTCCCTTTTTACTAAATCTCCTTTCACCACTTCGAATCATAATTATGCATTTAGATGATGAGACGAGGGCAATCATTTATGAATTTCCTTTCATCGTCTTCTCGGACTATATGGGGGCAATCAAATATGAATTTCCTTTCATCGTCTTCTTGGACTATATGGGGGAAATCAAATATGAATTTCCTTTCACCATATGTCTTATATTTTACGTTTTTGAACATGAAGTGGGGGCAGTCAGTTTTACCAAGTATACCAGGGATGATATCTGTGTAAAATTTGTAGTGGAGGTCTGTCAAATTGCATTCATTACTCTGGACCAAACTTATCTTAACTTTCAAAGGACCTTAGCCCGCAGGGAAAATGGGAAGTATTACTTCTAGGGCCCTTCCTTCGATCAAGCCTCAATCCTTAGAAAACTGTTAAAAAACCTAGTAGAGTTAGGATCAGCCTACGCATAACTTTGTTTAGTTGGAGAGTGAGGAGTTATGAGGATTGGCTTACCTTTTAAGATATGTTTTCCAGCTTCCAAAGCTAAAACGTAATCTCTTCTCCCTCTGTGGGAAACCCAAAAAGATGCTTGGTTTTTTAAG
Source organism: Picea mariana (assembly GCA_032191745.1). Taxonomy (NCBI): domain Eukaryota; kingdom Viridiplantae; phylum Streptophyta; class Pinopsida; order Pinales; family Pinaceae; genus Picea; species Picea mariana. The sequence goes on from JASDQU010027078.1 coordinate 21,936, forward strand.
AAGGTAAAACTGAGGGTAGAAAGGGGCGACGAAGAAAGGTTTGGAAATCGAAAAACAGGGGTCATTGATTAAACCCGACTCTTGGAACCCTTTCTTGGAGACACTTTACTTTCTCTTATTTTAATTACCTCTTATCTTTATCAAGGTGAAACTCTTAGGACCCAGAGTGAGAACTCGTTCTTTTAATGACATATCACACCTATGAGACCATCACGACACTTAGAGACCTTCGTTTGAAATATATACTTATCCGGAATTCATACCTTTGCCTTACCATTTTTGTTCTCTTTTGAAATAACGAAAAATCTTTTCTATCACCTGTTTTCGGTGAATTTATCTTCCGCTACATGACCGTCTGTTTTCTCCTTTCTCTCGTTTGGGATGCAAGCCTAGATCCTATAAGGGAATAACAAGAAGAGTATCAGGGATTTAAAAGAACTGAATGCATAAAAAATCTTGTATCCCTACTTCTAGAAAAAACACTGACCTATTTTATTTTTGGTGAAAGTAGACTTACCAAAGAAAATTATGAAATAAAAAGAAAACACACACCGATATATATAGTGGAAATTTTGGAAACTATTTATTGCATATAGTGTTTTAAATAACGCCCGTTGACTGGGGCATTGAGGATTTTACCGTCCAAATTTTCTAACAGAAACAAATTTTTTCCCTCAGGAGCTATGACCTTGAATGGTCTGTACCAGATGTGATCGAATTTACCATGTTTTGCCGAGTCTTCCTTCCTAGCATCCCATTTTAAAACCAAACCTCCGGGGAGAAATTCTTTATCTTTGGCCTTACGATCGAGCAATGCTTTCATGTTGTCCTGGTATTTCTGCAACCTTTCGTCCACTTCGGCCCTGTGCTGTTGGACTTTAATCAGCTGGTTTATTCTTCTTGTGACATGATTTGCTTCTTCTTTCTCATCTTGCCAAAGTTTCATTATGGGGAGCACTAGATTTATAGGTAATAATACGTCGATCCCGTACACCATTTGGAAAGGATAAGTGTCGATAGACTTTTTTGTGCCTATCCGATTTTCCCACAAGGCGTATTTCAAATGCACATGCCAAGATTTTTTGTTTTCGCTCAACATTTTCTTAATTATATTGATTAGGCTCTCATTTGAAGACTCGGCCAACCCATTTCCCTGGGGGTAATATGTTGTGGAATGACCAAGCACGATATTGTACTTTTGGCAAAAACTGACCATAGCCATAGATTTAAAGGCTTGGGCGTTATCTGTGACTATCTTTTGGGGGTAGCCAATTCTAGAAAAAATGTTCTCTTCTAAGAAATCTATTACCACCGAATCCGTAGCCCTTCTAGTTGGAATAGCCTCCACCCATTTGGTGAAGTAATATGTAGCATTCAAGATCCATTTATGTTGAGCGCTAGAATGAGGATTAATTTTTCCTATAAAATCTAATCCCCATTGTTGAAAAGGGGCTTCCATTTTGACTGGAACCAACGGCATCGCTGGGAGTTTATGCTTGCCTGCGAACAATTGGCAAGGGTTGTAGGCTCGGACCTTGGCGTTGACGTCTGAGAAAATTTTGGGCCAATAATATCTTGCCCTTAGAATCTTATAAGTCGTTTCCTTCCAGGCGTGATGTCCTCCACACACTCCTTTGTGAAATTGGATTATGACCTTCTCTATTTCTGATTCAACCAAACAAACCAACAGGAAGACAAGTGGGTCCTTCCAATACAATTGGCTTTCAAATATACAGTACTTGACCGCATGCAGCTTCAACGTTCTGGCTTTAGATGGGGATAAGTCACTCAGGAACTTCAAGGTCAACAGGTAGGACACTATGTCTTTGTACCAATCTGATGAAGAAAACTTCTCTTCGATTCTGATTTCAGTTATTTGTTCATCGAGCTTGTTCATGTCCACACACTCTTCACCTCCCCGTAGGCCATTTATTCTGAGAGCTCTGAAATTTGATTCAGCTAAGAGTTTAGCCAAACCTTGTCCCTTTACTAGTCTCGTTGGTTTTATCTCCAAGTCGAATTCTTGAATTTTGGCAAGCCACCGTCCTCTTTTGCCATCGCTGTCGGACTGAACCAAAATGTCTTTTATGGAGTTGGTGCGTACGTATGCAATTACCTTGGAATGCAACACATAGGTTCTGAAATCATTTAATGCCTTCACCATAGCATATGCTTGTTTTTCCATTATATCGTATCTGAGTTCAACGTCTCTAAGAATTTTTCTAAAAGAGGCTATCGGTTGCTTGAAACCTTCTTCATTTTTCTAGAGCAGTACCGCGACAAGTGTGTGTTCGGAGGTGAACGAGAAAACAAGAAAATCCTTTAGATAATTAGGGCTTGCCATTATGGTTGCCTCGCTTATAACCTTCTTGATGCGTGCAAACGATGCTTTGGCTTCTGATGTCCATTTCACTTCACTGTTTTTCTTTAGCATATCTGTGATCAACTTCACGATTTCAGCAAAGTTTGGGATAAATCTCCTCAAAAAAATTATTTTTCCTAAGAATGACTGAATCTCTTTTACATTCCTATTGATATTTATTGTGTCTATAACTTCAACTCTTTTAGGATCAATTTTAATTCCATCTCGAGACACAATATGGCCCAAGAGTTTACCTTCTTGCATAGCAAAGTGAGTCTTTTTGGGTTTTAAAGACAAACTAAACCTGCAACATTTCTCAAACCTTTGCTTGAGATGTATCAGATGATATTCATCAGATTTAGAAAAAACGGTTAGATCATCAAGATAGATAACCACAAATTTGTCCCTTTCGCCGATGAAAGCGATATCCATAGCACGTTGGAAAGTAGCACCTGCACTCATTAAACCAAAAGGCATCTTGTCATACATAAATGTACCCCAAGGGGTGGTGAAGGCTATTTTTTCTTTATCGTGTTTGTTGACGACAATTTGATTGTACCCGGAAAAACCGTCGATCATCGACATCCTATTTGCCCCAACTACTTTTTCTAAAATGTGATCCATTTTGGGTACAGGGTAATTGTCTTTGAGGGAGGACTTATTTAGATTTCTAAAATCAACAAACAGTCTAATTTGCCCACTTTTCTTTCTAATCGGGACCAGGTTTGCTACCCAATCAACTTATTTTAGTGGTATGATTATTTTTGCATCCAGGAGCTTTTTGACTTCCCTTTCGACCATGGGAAATAAAATAGGATTGATTTGTCTGAGTTTTTATCTAAAAGGTTTGACACCAGGCTTTAGGGGTATCTTATGTTCAATCAAAGTGGTGTCATAGGTTCTCAACTCTTCATATGACCAAGCGAAAACGTATTTGTACCACCCAAGTAAGTCTTTATACTTGCTTTTTACCTCAGGAGGAAGGTACTTTGATACTTTCACTATCCTAGACTCCTCTTTGGTCCCTATGTCGCAGTCTTCAACCTCTTCTAGTTGGGGTTGCAAAGAAAATTTTAAGGGCATATCATTTTGGTTGAAAAGTCTCTCCAGAGGGATCAATCCTTTTGGAATCTGATTGTTCTTTAGAACCAACATGCGATGATTAACAATTTTCTCTCGGAACTCCTGAGGTTCCTTTCCCTCTTACATAATCCAGACATGATCATTTTGGTTCTCCCGATCAATGTGGGTTTCAGAGAAATCATCCACCATTTCCAGGAATTTTCTGATCTGCTCGTCATCCTCGAAGACCTGCCAGTGTTGTATGTTGTTTGGTATGAATGGTCTATTCCTCACCTCTATATGGTACTTTAGTTTGAAAGTTGTAGGGGGGGCGAACGTTGAGGTTGCTTTGGATAATGAGTCGGCTTGTAGGTTTTCAGAGAACGGGATGAAATGAACATTTACCGATGAGAAAAATTTTTCTATTAAATACCAGGCGCAATTCTTGTAAGATCTTAATCTTGGGTGTTTGGCCTGGTATTGTCGATTTACCTGTTTCACTATCAACTCTGCGTCTCTATATACTTCCAAGTTCTTTATGTTTAGCATCCTGGCAACTTCCAACCCCAAGACTAGAGCCTCATATTCACATACATTATTGGTGTAGTATATATCCCACTGAAGTCTGTAAGAGAAAGGAATAACAAATTCATTTTCAGGTGCTACAAATAGTACTCTTGCACCTGTTCCTTCATATGACATGGCACCATCAAAAAACATTTTTTAGATTCCAGTGCTATACAAATTTTCGTCTATCTTTCCTGATTCATTTTCATCTATGTAATTCTCTTCTGTACAACTATTTACACCATCATCAAAAGACAAAATACAATTTCCTAGATCTTGATCAGCAACATAAACAAGAAAATTGTTAGGATTATGTGGGTTGCTCACTGTGTATGCTAGCCTCGTTTCCCTGTATAGCTAAGTAAATTGTCCAACAAACACAGGAATCGTGGTGTAGGTCATGTATATTTGAAGAGATCCCCCAAGTTTGGCTCCCCACAACCTTGATAGCAACAAGCCATACTTCGGAGGTATATCAGTGATAACTACATCCATCAGGATGCTTTTCACTGGGACCTGTGCAAGGGTGACTACTAAATATTTTATCATACCCATGCACTTAAATTTTCTTGAATCGAAAGAGTAGAGATCTCCATAAGGCCTGGTGATCTCGATGCCTAGTCTGTCTATAATAGACTTGAGCATCACATTATGTGAGGCCCCCGAGTCTACCATGCAGGTATGTAGCAGTTGATCATGCACATTCAGGGTAATATAGAAGGGGGCGACGTTGTCTCTCGCACCCTTGAAATGTGGACCAAAAGTGATATTAGGCTTATCATCTTCCAAGTTTATCACGTCATAGTGACTTTCTAGATCCGAAAAACCTATCATTTTGGTTATTTGTTTATGATACATAGGATTTTTTGCTAATTCGACCAGAGGGATCGGTATTTTGATCTTATTTATCTCATTTTCAAGGCTGAAACCTCCACTACCTTTTTCCATTTCTCTATTTGAAACCTCTGACTCCTTCTTTTCTAACTTATTTGTTTGTGCTGATTTATTTCCCGTGATTTTATCTATCGGTATACGTGTTTCAACTGTCTTAGTTTCTTTCGCTTGGGTCTCAGCCTCCTTTACTTTGGGATCCTGTGAATCTACCTCTTTTATTTTTCTATTAGGTATCTCAGTCTCTTTTGGGATGGGCTCATATATTTCTCCTCTGGGGAGAATTTTCTTGGGTTGAGGAGTCAACGCAGGTTTGTTTTTAGGCCTCAGGATGTACGTAGGTGGGACCTCAACCATTATAGAATCGGTTATTTCTTGATTGACAGAAACATCTGTGTTATTTATGTCAATGTCTTCATTTGAGGGTTGTTGAATGTTCAAGGCCTTCTCATAATATTCTTTAGTTAAGTAAGATTGTGTGCAAGCGTCACCCAAATTTGTCACGTCATCCTCCAGGTCCTTGAAATCTTGCAGGTCATTTCCACCTATAAAATTTTCATTTTTTAAAGGGGTTTGAATTTTTTGGTCTTCATTTTTAATCTGTCTTTGTTGATTTTGAGGATTGGGGTTTCTTCTGAATTCCCTCTTAATGAAAGGATCTGCCTTGGATTGATATAGTTCCATTCTGGAAATTTTATTTGATAACTCTTTAATTATCCTAGCCATATCATCCATTTTATCATCTGAGGATCTACTAGGCCCTGAGGGTCTCGCTTGTTCCCTAAAATGTTTGGTTTCTTGGTTTCCCATTTCTACCTTTGTTTTCAATTTTCCAGAAGCCATCATGTTAGATTCAATCTCTACAGCGTCGTCTTGCATTCGGGTCAGGGTAGCCCCTCTCCTTTCTCTCAAAAGAAGTGCAAAATCAGGTTCGAAGGCTCCCGCAAAGGTTACCTTGGCTGCAGGTTGGGAAGGTTTAACTTCAACTGGGATCTTATTATATAACTTGTTAAATATTTGAATGAATTCCATAACAGTTTCTGAATTTTTTTTCTTTAAAGATCCAAACTCGGTTAACTAATACAAATGGTCTTTCCTTTCGCCCCATTGTCTAAGAAAAGAATCTTCTAGGGAATCATAAGATAATATCAAACCTGCGGGTAGACTTCGAAACCAGGTTCGTACCTGTCCTTCGAAATTCTGCACAAGCAACCTCAAATGTACATCTTCGTGTTCGAGGCCTAGGATATCTACGAATTGATCAAAGAAATTTATATGTTCGACCACGGTCAAGTCCCCTTCCCCTATAAATTTAGGTAATTTTTTCATGTAGTTTTCAGGAAGGTCGTGAAGAGGGACAGGCAGGACCAAAGGCGCATATCTCACAGCTACTTTAGCAAAAATTCTGGGAGGCGGGGGAGGCCCTTGGCCCCCCACTCCTCCTCCTAGGGCCCCTCCACCTCCCCCTCCTAAAAACCCTCCACCTCCCCCTCTGGAGACCACCATCAGAACTACTGGATGGGAAAATGGTGTGTTATAAAGAGGGTTCTGGAACACTAAAAGCGAATCCTTAGCTTCTTCGAGAGACGAGAAAACTGAAGAAAGGTGAAAATGGATGCGAGGACTTGGTTCCTTAGATTTGCAAGAGATGTAATCAGGGGAACCCGTGGGCATGGAATATAAGTATATGGTATACTCTTCGAGACTCAGCGGGGTTGTGAAATCTAACTGAAAAGTCATAGGGATGTCGATCGCTGATAAATTTACTACAGGGTTTTTTCCTTTGTGTATGCCAGAGGTTGTCAGATGGATTTCACTTTTAACTTCAAAGAGAGCTAAAGTTGGGTTGATGGTTTCGGGAGGGGAATTGTGAAAATTTAAAGGTTCAAAAGGGATTTTAGCCTTGGGTTGGGGGTACTTAAGCTAGTAGACTGTAGTAGTTGGCTTAAAGGAACCTCTTGTTTTCAATATTTTTTCGGGATCGGAAACGGGCGTGGTCTGTTTACCATCCGGGTTTTGTCTCATGTTCCTTTGATCGAATGCTAGCTTACTTAAACATGGAGTCACCAAGTGAATGATGAAATTTTATCCTTAACAAGGTGTTCACCCTTTGTTCACTATCAAAAGGTAGAAACTAAAAAATGTCGTTCTCTCAGGGAAAAGGTTTTGTAACTTCATTCCCTGGCAATGACGCCAGAAAGATGCTGTTCCAGAGTCTATACTTAAGAATAGAAAGTACAGGGTCTAGGAATTCTAAAGTGGTGTGAAAGATAAAAAGGGGGGAGGATCAACCTTCGGGAAAGGAAGCTAAGGTTGATTTCTACGTTGCCTTTGTCTTGCTTCCAAAAGTTCCTGGATACTTATATCTCATTCAATGGTAGCCCATGAACATTCGAGTTCTACCCAGGTGGTGGTTGTTTTAAGTATGGTTTAGAAAAGGTTCAAAGCGATGGTGGTTTGATCTGACAAGTTGGGTTCAATATTTGGCTGTCTGGCAACAGGAAAAGTCATAGAGGAACATGGAAAGTTAAAGAAAAGTTCAAGGTTTAGGATGCTGCCTCAATTTTTGGATCGTATAAAGAGCACTCTCGAATCCGAAATCACAGATAGAAAGCAAACCAAAGGCCTTTTCCCGTAACTAAGTTAGTTTTTAATAAATCATGTGAGAAATGTGAGAAAACATTAAGCTGTCTATAATGTGAGGCTCGTATCAAGGGAGAATCTCACCCTGTAAACAGAAGAAGAAAAAGACAAGAAGAAATCTGACGAAGCATAAAATATAAAGATCTAAAAAAATCACAGGTCTTGTACCTGCTGATAGATGATACAGAGGAAAAACTGCAAACGATTAGATGTCTAAAAGTTGATCACCACAGTAGAGGTTATACTAAATTGTAGTGAAGCATTCATCAGACATATATATGTGAAATGAAATTGAATATAAGATAACAGAGGAAACAAACTCATAACTCAGTCTTGACAAAATTAGGAATCTTCGGATAACTTTGTATTAATTTTCAAAAAGAAAAAGTCTCTATTACAATCAGCCAAAAAAGGTCCAGCCCCTTATTCTCACTTCAAAATGCATATTTATACAAACTTCTATACGTTAGAATCTAAATTGTTCCAGAATTTTTCGGTTACAAAATAAGAAATTTATGCGTTTCAATTCTTTGTCTTTGTCCTATTTCATGTGGGTGGACCACCTTCTCTTCTTTACTCTTTGGGTTCTAAAAATAGAATAGGTAGACACTTGTCATTATTTGGTACCAGAAACCTATCCTTTTGCCTTCTTGGTGCAAGTGAAACACCTCTCCACCAACTGGGCTATCAACCTGGAAGGCTCTGCTTGGTGGTTTGCCTCAAAAGCAATCCTTCACTAACTGTGGAAACCTTCCTCCCACTTTTCGGTCTTCAGCGATGATAGAACATAACTGTATACTTGGTTTTATTAACCATTTATCCACTTAGACCATGTCAGTCTAGCCGATCTGTGATATTTCATCCCCCTCCTTTTCCTCGTTCTCCTTGATATTGAGTAGGTGCTTGGCTATATCGATCGGGACCAGTGTCCCAGTGCTGCTTTCATTATCCGGACTTAAAAAACTTTCATCTATCAAGATGAAGGTTTCTTCACAAGAGTTTCTTACTTCTTTAGCTCGTTCTCTGCTCTTTGATATGTTTCTCTCCCACGCCTTCAACAAGATGTTACCTCTGGTCTGCTCTGGGATGGAGAGCTTGGAACTACTTCCCATTTCCTTTTTCCTCATGGCTATGACAGCCTCTTGGAAAGTGACTCGAGCCACCCCAGCTTCCCTTTCTCTCAAAGAGATATCTTCCATCACTTGATCAATGATCTAGCAGTGGTTTTGAATGTTTTCCACTTTAGCAAGTAAATCTTGCTAAGCTGCTGACACTCTTTTTCAGATTTCAATAGCTTCGGATTGGAATATCCCGATATCTATTACCTGGATCTCAATGAAATTTAATTTTTCCTGTAACTGCCCTATCAATTCTTCTTGTTAGCTTATCTATGACTGACTGGTCTAGGCCGAAAACTGTGTTTGTTTGAGATCAGATTTAAGTCGCTCGATTTCTTTTTGATCGACTGCTCTAACTAGCTCTAGACCTATGCTCACCTGATCTTTGACAGTAGCTTCTGTTGTAGCTAGCTTAGCTTCCAAAATTTTGATTAAGTGGTTCTTCCACTTTAATTGTTCTTTTATGGATCCGACAGAGTATTGGTTGGTTGTAGAAAAATCCCCCAATGTCCCTGCTATTTGAGTTGGGAATTCCTCCTTTTTCATGGCTTTTCCATCGGCTAGAATTTTGAATTTTTTGGATACCGTGCCCGCTTCTCGATAAATCTCTGGCTTCACAATGGCCTTTCTCTTCTTATCGAAGAAAAATTCGTTTGGAGGAAACTCTTATAGAGTAATGGGCGTTAGTTCTTCACCGAAAATATATCCCTCGCCGGGGATCCCCTTCGTCGACTGTAGGGGAGTGACATAAATGATGGGACTGTCGATTTGCTTGGAGGATTTCCCTAGGGTAACCACCAAGCTGGCTTGCTTGAAGGGTTGGGGATCTTATCTTCCTATTTCGGGCCTCCGATTTGCTTTTTCTTTTCTTGATTTTCCTCCTGGTCAGGTCCTGAATCTTTGGAGCCCTTGGCTTTCATTTGTTGTACATCTACGGTCGGTGGGTTCTTACCTTGTAAGACTGGGGGAATGAAGCTTCGTCGTTGTTCTTGAAATTTGAAGAAATCGGCCATCTTGCTCCTTAGAATATGTCTTCATGAGGAAAATGCTCATGTTCATATCTTTTTAGGCCACAACTCACCATGTTATTACCCACGACCTTGTGTGGGTCGTGTTTCTTGAACTCAATGTGGACCAATTTAATATTCTCTAAGGCCACTGCCACAGCTTTTGCGTGTCCGAAATCTAATAAAGAATATGTATTCAAATGAATGGGGAAGGGCGACCATACCTTCTTAGAAAAACTTTTAAGATCTTTGCTTATGCCACCAATCATGGTTTTCCTGGAAATTTTGCGCCATACCAGCCTATCCGATATAAATAGTGGTAGAGCATATGGGGGCACAAAGGCACAGAAAACCCTGATGTATGAAAATTATGTTTCTACATACCAATCAACCACACTACTCAAGTTGGTGGCGACACTATCTGAAATCCTGGGTGGTGGGTTACTGAAGATGGAGACATGCATTGGTACCATTACCCAATTGAAAATATTGTATATGAATTTTGTGGCCTTATCCTCCCAAAGTTTTGAGTGATAGACACGGATAGGCTCAGCATCATATGGAATCTAGATCCAACTGATTAGAGGGAAAGGCGTCATGAAACAAACAACGTCCATGATGTAGGCGGACATGAAAAATGAGGCGGCTTTCCCATTCGCCTTCTGTGCTCGATATTTAGTAATCCAACTGGTTAGACTGTTTGACAAAAGTTTGGCCCAGTCGAAGGAAAAACCTTCAGCGGCTGTGTGAATTAGAGGCACCCACAGGAGGAAAAAGTGTGTGGTTTCCTCCCTCCCATACAACCTATAGGTCATCATTGCTATATACCTAAATTGTGGTTCTAAGAAAGAGATTGAATAAACTCTATTACCATCCGACCTAAATTTTTCGGGGTGCGAGACCCAATCTTTGATCAGATCAGACAAGTTTCTGCCATATTGTTGGCATTCCGTTTGCTTGAAATCTTCCAGAAACTCGACATTGTACATGAAGTTCGACGTGGGTGACAATTGATACATTTCTTGCAAATGTTTTGGTTGAAAATTCCCAATCGTCATCTTCTACTCACTAATAATAGTCCTGGTCAGGATATCCACATGGTCTAGCACCCATCTGATCATATCATAATAGGGAAGGAGCCGTGGCCTTGCCACTATTTTGTGCATCTCTGCTTGAACAATGATTTTTTATTTGGTGGCCAAATTGTCCTTCTCGTTATCACTGGAATCGTCTGAACAGTCCATCAATTCGGACTGAAGAATGTCGGAGACGTATGACCAAGTTTTGACAGTATCAATAATTCGAGGTGAAGTATCGGAAACAGTATCTGTGCCTTGACCTGAACTCTTAGCAATCGCCTTGGATACTTTTTTTGGATCCATGATAGAGGACTCTGTACTTATCTCTCCTGTAGTAAAAATGTAGGTACAGACAAAGGTTATCCTGATTAAAAAAAACAACTTCTTTGCGCAAAACATAAATGAAATTTGAAATAATGAAAGAAATAACTATTTATCTTAACCATTTAAAACCCCGGTGTCCTTGTGAACAGAATGGTCAAATCATTTTTAAAGAAAGATTTAGCAGTAAAAGCAATATCCTTACCTGTCACTTCACTGTATTTCAAATAAATGCCATAATTTTGTGGTGGGTCCTAGCACAAATCAACGCAAAAACATTTAAATTTACCCCGTAGACAGAGCATGTTAAATTTATATTAATTCATTTATTGATCCAGCTTAGCTCCTTTAATTAGGTTTTTTTTATTCTTAATCTCCTTTTTTGGCATTCGTCGTATCGGGAGAAAACACCCCTTCCCTTTGAGCCCCCAAAACCCGAAATCGCGATGATGTGATTTAGTTTAAAAAATGTAATCTGCATTAAGTGCTTAATTAATCCATGCTTAAAGAATATCACGACTTCATGACTCGAGGCTACGAAGGTATATTTCTTTGGAAGAGTGATTGCCGAGTCGTGAAACCCCAACAGTGTTTGACTATGGTTTAAAGCGACTTACACCTGACACTAACCCGGGTGACTTTTGAAACCGTCTCGCGACTTCGCATATCGGAGTTTGGAGACCTTGCAACTTGTAACTCCTGAAGCACGAAAGAGTGAGGTAAATAAAAGTAATAGACTTTCTTAATGGTTAGGAGATGATGATTTAGGACTATAACAGCTATCGCCACTTCGCATGTCGGGGTAAAATTTTATTGCAAGAATTATATTTCAACCATTTGTAAAAGGTGGCTTCAACAACATGTGTAAGTCAATAGGCATTCAATTGGTACACTCTACCTCCTACTACCCTCAAGGAAATGGCCTTGCCGAGTCATCTAATAAGAGTCTAGTCAGAATCATCAGAAAGCTGTTGGAGGATAATCAAAAGAGCTGGGATTCTAAACTAAAGTTTTCTCTTTGGGATGACAGAGTGACCATCAAGAAATATATAGGGACTTCTCCTTTCAAATTGGTTTATGGCACTAATATCATTTTCCCCATTCAACTAGTTCTACCAGTGGACAAGTTCTTTTAGGAAGAAAAAACTGAATCAAATGGTATGGTGAGAAGAATGCTTGACTTGGTATAATTGCAGCAAGTCAGAGAATAGTTGGTGGAAAAATCAGAAGCTCATCAGAAGAGGATCAAGGATACTTTTGACAAAATAGAAAAGGTGGACAACTTTCAGGTTGGTGAATGTGTTCTGAAATCAGATGCCCTCAGACAAGATAAAGGAAAGCATGGCAAGTTTGACTCTTTGTGGACTGGTCCTTTCATGATAACTCAAATACAACATAACAACACTTTCATTCTGCAAATTCTGGAAGGTGAAGAAATGTTTGGTGGCCTAGTAAATGGGTTTTTTCTGAAACTCTATTTTATCTAAGGCTTCAAAGCCTTACCATTGTAAATTTTATTTTCAGTTTTTGTTTGTTTTTGCAAAATAACTCCATGCCCTATGGAAACACTAGTAGATAGGTTTGAATTTTTGTCTTATAGGAAAGGCATTGGTTATGTGGTTCTTGAAACCTCATAGGGAGGCTTTCACCCCCAATAGGAGCTAGTGTTATCTCCTCAAATAAATTAATCAAGTTATTTTATTTTAGGTGATAGGATGTCATTTAAAAATACATTTTAAAATTTTTAAAGATCATTTTTGAGAGCTTTATGCATGCAATAAAGTTAGATAAAACATTTGGTTTCATTTTTATTTGATTTAAGTCAAATCTCAGGTCTCGCTGGCTTAGGTGCTTCTTCAAAAGTGCTTTTTAGCTACCAAAAGCTTTAGCTTTCGGCAACTTAAACAAAGAAATTCAGGGTTATTTTAGCCACCGAAATCGCAGGAGCATGGGAGGAGTCAGCACGTCCTTTCACATGCTTAAATCATCGGGTTTGAGGTTTTATAATTTCAATTAGCCGTTGAAAAGACAAGAGAAAAAACCGTTTAGAGATTGGGAGTTGATCTCTAAATGATATATCGAATCTTTTCAATCACTGTTTCATAAAATCACATGGTTACATACTTCTCATCATTACAGTCATCAACCATGATTGTTTCAAATCTTAAGCCATTGTTTCGCATCCCTTGTAATTAGTGCCACGTTCTAATGCACGCCTAATACTTCTCATCCCTGTCACAGCCGAGCCAAATCTTCCTAAGTCTATGTTGTGTAATTTTAACCCAAAACCCGATTTTTCAATTGTAGGTGTACATGAACATTATGACAGATGAAGAAAGGAGGATCAACTCCGAGGAAGGAGCTATACGACATTAGTTACTTGGAATCACACCCAGAGGTATGCCAACTTTTTAGGGACGCAGGTTGCTATAATTTTTGTAAAAAATTGCAGAGCTCTCACCAGCAGGTGGCAGAAGATTTTGCCCTGAATTTCGATGGAAGGAATGCAATCATTGGTCAAGATGAATTCCAGGTGGATGAATCCCTCATAGTTGAGGTGACAGAGCATCCTAGGACTGGAGAAAACTGGTTCAAAACCACTGTCACAAAGAATGTTAATTCAGGTCCTACTTGAAACTAGAACATAAGGGTTTGGTATGGAAGAAATACATTCCTGTGTCTTTCCTTGAAGAGAAATGGCAACAGTTATTAAAATCCATTCTGGTTTATATAACTTGTGAAGGTAGATATAATAGGGTGATGATTTACCATTTCAAACTCATGAATCATTTCACTGGTAGAAACCCACTTAATCTGTCCTATTATCTCCATAGAAGCTTATCTAAGATGGCTCATTAGGTCAAGGCTAAGACCAATAAAGTTGCAGGCAGGCTATCCCACCATGGTTTGATTAAACTCTTGGTTTATGAGCTATTGTAGATAAGAAGCAAATAATGGAATTACTTCTTGTTCTGGAATGATTTTCAGACTGATGTACAGCCAGAGGGTAAAAAGAGTCCTCATTTTAGGAAGTCTTCTACTCCCAGAAGTGGAAAGAGGAGGAGGAGAGATATCTCTCCAGTTTCATTTAATAAACCCTCTCCTTCTTCTAAGCTTAATAAAACTAAGAAGAAGCTAAAATTCAGCAGTGAAATAGAGAAGGCCGAAGAACCCCTAGTGAACAAGAGCATTATTAATCTTCCCTACACCGGTGGTGGTGGCACATTGTTGATGTACATGGTTGATGTACATGGGTGTTGTGCATGGTGGGAACATTTTGGTACATGATGCACTTGGTAGATATATTGATCATGATTCTCTATTTCATTGTTGACATATATTTTGTTTCATGATGAATGGAATAGCACAAGTTTGATGCATGAATGGGTCCAAGGATTGTCATATGGTAGCATATTGTTCATCTTACAGAGAAGATAGGGGGAGACACACCCTTAGGGGGATTCATTCTTATTCCCATGATTGTAGGAGGAGATATTTATCAGATACATACATAGAAAAGAGACCTTTATTTGAAGAAAGAGCACATAGGCATAATTATAGGGGGAGCGATGGTCATAGGAGGAGTATGTTCGATGTATTTTCAACATTACATCAGATTGATATCCCTTGTTCAAAAGGGAAAATATTATATAGCAGAAACAAGATAGGGGGAGCATCCCCAAAAAGGAGAATGTCCCTTTTCCATTGATGTCAAAGGGGGAGAGATAATCACATTGATGTGATTGATGTCTATTGATGGGAGAGATTGATGTGGAGAGATATTCACATTGACTATTGATGAAGAGCATTCCTTGTCTACATGTTGACATCAATAATTGGTAATTGGAGTTGACATCAATGTTGGTATTGCCATCAATGCCAAAGGGGGAGATTGTTGGATCATGTTCTCATTGATGCCAATGGTTTGATTATTTGGGAGATTGTTGGATCATATGTCATTGATGTAAATGGTTTTGTTTGATTGATGTCATTGATTGATGTCAATTATTTGATTGACATAATTCCCTTGATGAGAAAGATATATGTCCAAGTGGAAACCAATTGATAAAGATGGATCATTGATATGATGCATTGATGAATATGGATCAATGAGTTGTCATTGATAAATGATGTAGTGGTGAATTGATGCAAAGATGAATCATTATTGTCTTATAATTGTTGATAAGGTGCACAAATGGATGAACTCCGAAGTGGCCCCCTTATGGTGAAAGCCCTCATGGGAAGATGCTTTACAGATTGAGTTATCCTAGAAGAACGGTTGGAGGACCCACGCTTGTATATGGATTAATGATATGAAGATCAATGAAGTTGTTGGTGAAACTATCCTAGATGGATAGTGCTTGTCATTCCATTTCCGGTGGTATGTGGAATGTCACATAAATCCTCACGGTTTGAGAGTTATGCCCTTATGAAGTTAGAGGACCCCCATATGATGGCTTGAAGCCCCAAAAGGTCAAAGAAGTAAAAGTTCTTAAAAAGAAGAAATCATTATTTAAATGATAAAGTAAAGTGAAAAAATCAAGATGGATTATTTAAATGATAAAGAAAAGTGACAAAATCAAGAAGGAATATTTAAATGATAAAGTATTGGAGAACTTTATATTCATGGAAAGTTGTTAACCCTAAAATAAGGAAAATGAGTTAAGTGACCTAGAAATGGGTTAAGTAACCTAAAAATGGGTTAAGTGACTTAGAATATGAAAGTATAAATAAGAAGATAGGATCTCTTGTAAAATGCACATTTTTTGTGAGAATCCTTATGGATCAATGGAGAGCTTCTTGGTAATACCTTTTGGAGTTTTGATGGAGAGCTTCTTGTGAGAGCATCCTATTGATGTGGATCTCTTGAGAATGATTGAAGATCTATTCTAAAGAAGAGAGAGAGAGGATGATGTCATGAACACATCAAAGTGTTGGCAATGTCAGAGATCTTTACGACAAAAGTCTCGGATTCACAAAAACCCTATTTTTTTATGCCCACGCGGGCTGTCTGTGTATAGGGTGTGTGTACACGTGGGTTGGCTATGTATAGGGTGTGTGTACATGTGGGATGACTGTGTACAGGGAGCATGGGGTAGATAAAATCATGGAGATTTGTGTTTGAACTGTGCCAATGGTATGGTTAGATAGATACTATTGTTTGATATGTTGTGAATGTTTAAGGAATTCTTGGTATGGCTTCTATGATGCAGCTCAGTTTGGTTGATTTGGTTGATGGAGTGAGCAACACTCTTGTGATTCAGTAGTGACATTATTGCTATGGTATACTAGTTATTTATACATGATTGAGATAACATTCATATTGATGTGTTGTGGAGCATGAGCAAGCTATTGGAGAGCTTAGATGTGTTGTGACTGGCTATGGGTCAGTTTGGATAGTGGAAGACAGAAGAGAAAGTGATTGCAGGTTGCAGAGGATCTGAGCATGTTGCTCAGAAGCATATGTTTGTTGCATTATACACTGGTCGCGTTCACACATGGGATGTAGTGAGCCAGGGCGTGTGCACATGCGGGCTACACTACTGACAGGTCGCGTACCTGTTGACAGATTGATATCTGTTGAGGATTGTTGTCTCATCTTAGTTGGTGCTGAGAATGTANTGTTGCTGATAAATCCCAAGGATTGAAGTCCGTAATAAAAATAAAATTGTACATACATCTTGTGTTCTTTGTGTTCATTGTGGTGATGACTTGTTGATGATATATTGCTGATATATGTTGTTGATATGTGCTCACATCTAACTAGTTATAAATGACATCAATGGGTAATGAATAAATGTTGAATGCTAATTGATGCGTTTTTGTGCAAGAGGGAAGTTTTGGGAAAAAGAGCCCCACACTCATTCACCCCCCCTCTAAGTGTGGTAGGTGTGTCCAATAGGAACTCTCTTGAAATGTCATGGAACTTCCAATTCAAACACCACAAATGTTATGCACCAACCCCGCATAGTGAGCACTAGTGAATGGGGCCAACGTTGAAATTTCTTCAATATGTGCCTGTATGCATCGAAATTTGGTATGGTTAGACTAGACACATGACTTGATGGCATGGGAGGGTTTCAAGACTCAAGGATGTATGATGTCCCAACCACATAATATTTGAGATCGTCCATGTTTGCAACAACGTTTATAATGGGTGTCTCATTGTCAAAGGTAATTTTTTCCATATGTAGAATCTTTGTTGGAACTCTCTTGAAATGTCATGGAACTTCCAATTCAACCACCAAAAATGTCATGCACCAACCTTGCATAGTGAGCAGTGAATGGGCCCAACATTGAAATTTCTTCAATATGTGCCTGTATGCATTGAAATTTGACATGGTTAGACTAGAAACATGCCTTGATGGTATGGGAGGGTTTCAATACTCAAGGATGCATGATGTCATACAGAAACATTTTGAAAAAAATTCAACGTTGGCACCATTCACAGGTCATCATTGCCCATCATGTACTCTAGCCCTAGTACAATGTATTTTAATAGTTGTTTCCTTTAATATTCAACCATTCAAAAAATTAAAATGAAATGAGAAGAGCCCTAGAACAATGTCTTTTAATAGTTGTACTCTAGCCGAGAAGACCCGTAAACCCTTTTTGAAGTGTCATTATTATATAAAACTTGTCACAACATCCGTAAAATGAAACATATTTATAGATTTTATAACATCGCAATTCAGATGATCATTGACCAAATCAAAGTTGACTTGGTCAAAATACTAGGTGACCGTTGGAGGGGGAAAACCTAGTTTCCACAATGTCGCAACTGCGACCACTATCTTCACAAACGTGGCAAGAGAGACGACAACATGGAAAGAGAGACGTCAACGTGGAAAGAGAGACGTCAATGTGGAAAGAGAGACAATTATGTGGCAAATGTGGCAAGAGAGATGACAACATGGAAAGAGAGACATCAACGTGGCAATAGATACATTATTGAGCAATATGGAAAAAAAAATATTAATTTTCCTCTATTTTTCAACAATATGGCCAAGTTTTTCCATAACGCCGCAAATAGAACGTCATAATTTTTAAAATATGTACTAGTGCAATTATCTGTGGTAAAAGATTCATCTTGTGGGTCGTTGTATTTTTGGATTTACACTCCGTGGAAAATAGGGTTTGTGGCTAGTCCTGAAACTAATCTAAAATAGGTGTTTCGGGTAAAAACGTCATAACTTCTTCATAACATATCGAAATTCAGTAAGACCAATATTTTTGGTTAGATTACAGTCTATAGTATTCTGTGTAACATTTTTAGATACATTCAACAAATATTTCGTGTGGGGAATGCTCTACAAGGTCACTTTCTTGAATAAGCCATAATTCAACAAGGTATGTCATTTTTTCTATAACTCCTTTTCTGAGAGGTTCCAAGTAGTGACACCTGGAGGAATTGCATAAAACACACTAAATAGCATTGTGTATCAGATTCAAATATTTATTCATTACAGGTACATAGGTATGATTATTTCAAGTTAGGGTTGTTCACTAATCCAAAACTAGTCATGTGAGACTAAAACAAAGTTTGATGAAAATGCTAGTCTCTTGTTGTTAAAGTTAAGGAAATTTTGCAAGTATGTGATCATATACACTAAGTCTATTACAGATTTACAAATAATATTTGGATGATGATATTGATGAGGGATTTTGATTGAGGTACATGTTGGGTACATGTTTGAGACAAGTAGTTGATGAGTTGGCACATACATGAGGTGTATAGTTGATGATGTTGGTACATCTTGATGAGTCATAGTTGATGAGTAGTTTATACATGATTGGTACATACTTGGTACATGGTT
>JASDQU010027078.1:48121-66363 GCA_032191745.1 Picea mariana
AAATTAACATCAATAGTCATCAGCTAAAAGTAAGAGAGGAATTTGAAGAAAAGAAAACGAAGATCTCAAATGTCAAAGCAGTCAACATTTCAGAAATCGAGAAATGGATGATCAGTCCCAGTTCGAGATTGGAGAAAATCAAGTCTGCAGAGAAGGCAATTGCAAATCAATTGCCGGGATTAAAAAGAATTTTTTTCTCCCTGGAAGCAAACGAGATACCCGAGGTCCCCAAAGCTTTGGTGAATTTTCTAGAAAGACATATTCAAGCAAATGAAACAAATGAAGAAAGTTATCCTATTCAGAAATAAAACTTTATAAATATTTCTATTTTTAGTATTTTGTAATAAATCATAAACAGTTGACATTAGTCTATTGCAACCGAGAAATTAGGAAGTTGGTTAAGTTACCAACGGAAATTTTGGTCAGAAATGTATAAATATATTTTCGTAAGGCTGAAACAAGGCTTCAGAAATTTTGTCACCAAGGACCATTTTTGTACAACCAGTTTTGAAGTTTATCAGAAATCATTCACAGAAAGATTCTGAATCTTGTCATTCAGTGACTATGTTTCTATCCTTCTTTAGTTTCATTTGTTAAATTTTCTTCTCAATGTGTATTTCTAACGAATGAATCAATCTGGAATTGTATRCAATTATTGTTTATAGTATTAGATTRGTTTG
This sequence comes from Picea mariana, assembly GCA_032191745.1. Lineage (NCBI taxonomy): Eukaryota > Viridiplantae > Streptophyta > Pinopsida > Pinales > Pinaceae > Picea > Picea mariana. The sequence continues at coordinate 48,802 of JASDQU010027078.1, forward strand.
GATGTTGAATGTGTTACAGTTTTTCCTCTAGAATTATTTTAATAATTTTAAGACCTGTAACCTTCTGTTCCTTAATATTTCCTTTTGTTAGAAAATCTACGTCTCTTTCATTATTGTTAATGGAAATGTAGGATTCTTTCTTGATTAAATCCCTATATTTCTCTGTGTTATGTTCATTTTTTTATGATCTCATAATTGTCACTGAACCAGGAAACGGCCTTACTTGTGTCTACATTTTCTGTATTGAGTTTTAAAAGTTGTTTTATCAAATCCCGACTTGAACGTCTGAAGCAACAATTTCATAAAAGACCCTTTCATAAAAAATATAAAAATCAATCACCCATGAAAGTCCCTAACGGGAGACAACCAAACGTAGAACCCGGTTTACAAGATCAGACTAGCATTGCATTGAACTTATTTAACACTATCTTACAAACTGCAACAAATAGAACCGAGTTAGAGCGATCGTGGGCAGTGATTGAACACGATATAACTATCCAGGAGCAAAGAGAAGAAAAACAGAGACAGTTAAGAAACCGACTCTGATCTAGTCTTTTTGTTTCATTGTTTTAAAAGTATTATCATTTTTTTGGATGCCTAGACGGTGTGTTTTACAGCCTTAAAACACAAACTCTAGAACAAAAGGTACTACCAAAATCAATCAAAATTGTTACCATTTTATTTTTGATATATCATTATATATTAAGGATTTGTGGAGTATTGATGCTAGCCAATACATGATAAGATATGGTTGGAGTAGTATCTTCTAGTTTTATATCTTATGATGGTTCCAATTCATGATCTTCTTCTTCTTCACAATATATCTAGAATAATTTATTCTCACCACACTTATGCCCCTTACTGTACTTCCTATCACAATTGAAACATAGTCCCAATTCTCTTCTTTCATTTATTTGTTGAGGTGTCAACCTTGTAGGTTGAGTGTGGTTAGGAGAGGGAGCATGGTTCTCTCTGAAATGTTCTTTACCTTGAGACTAAGCTTTTGGAATTGTTGAATATTCTATGTAATTGGACCTATTTGACAAATATTTATCAATTGGATAAAGAATGGATTTCTCTTAATATCCCCATAATGTTCTATCAATTCATTTGTAAAAATGGAACAAGAGATAATAGAACCCTTTTTTCTTTCACAAAGCCATTGATGCCAGACAAATTGATCATTTTCTAAATGAAAGGATTCAAGAGTTACCTTTTGTAAGGATAGAACTTGGTGTAGATCAAGGAATTGCTCCATCTAGAATATCCATGTTATGGGATCTTTAACTTCAAAATTCCTCATATCGATATTGGGAATTAAGTAGTTCCTTGGTGACGAGTGGAACTCCCAATGATGTGAATTTGGAGGTTGTTTTTCCTGAGATTAAACTTAGGGCTCAAAGAGTAATGTCAGGCATCAGGAAAGTTTAAGAGAATGTTTTTTAAAAGTGTTTTTTCTACCTTAATTATATAAGAAAAAAATCCTTAAATGAAATTAACAATAATGTAACACAGAGGTTGTATTTCATGTCTAAGTCAAAATTGTAATATCTAATGGTGTGAGAGAAAAATACAAAACAAAGTGTTGCTCCACGTTTTTGTTCTGCAAACATATATTATGATGCTTTTGTGACTATTATATTGTCATCTCTATTTATTTTTGTTCGGCCTCTTCCTGGGCCCTGATATATATTTTGTATATTCCTGGTGAAATTATTATGGATATGGTCAGTATGAAGCTCTCTCATGTTGGTTATTAAACTGTTTTGGAGTTTATGGATTTTTCGGGCCAAATTTTGTAGTTGCTTTTCTCTACTTCGGGAAAATGAGTATTTCTATCTTTTTCTTTTGGGACAAATACATGGGGACATGTATTCTACATAATGTAGATTTATTTTCTCCTCGTATGAAACAAAATTTACTCTTCTTTCTACAAAAAAAAAACAATAAACCTAGCAAGAGGGGGAAGGAGGTGCCCCACAAAACAAACAAACAAATCAAAATATTAATAATAATAAAGTTTGGAGTGTGCAAGTATGGTTATGCATACCTATATGTTGCCACATATATTGTATTGCATTGTGTGAATGCATGGTTTTGATATATTCTAGTGCATTTAAGATGTTAACAATTGAAGTGATTGAATGATCGATATCTTATAATTTTGAGATCACTTCATGGGTTGTTGTGGATGTTGCATTGAAATAATTGTATGCATAAGAAGTCATGTTACATATGACTGAAATCTCTATCAGGAGAACAAATTTATAGGAAGAGATGCCTTGGATATGTCAATTAAAGTAAGCCATAGTGAAGACAAGGACCATTGTCTACAAAAATTGAAAGTTAGGTATTATGTGGAGCTTCCTATATTATTTTGAAACTAATTGTTGTAATAACTATTTCCAAATTTGGTTGAAAGATAAAGAGATAAGTCATAATATTTTGTATGTTTATGGTACAAATGAGATGATGAATCTGCTCAGTCAAGGAAAATGATGGCTGGTGTAAGATCAAAAGAATGGGGATAAATCTATTGTATTGAGATTATACCGATTTGTTGACTGTCATAAGTTTGTTTGAGATTACTCAAACAAAATTATGACAGTCAACAAATTCCCGATAGGGTGTGATTGTTTTAGTTTACCAAAATAGGGCTCTATAACTAATGAATCGAAATAATCAAGGATTTGCTCGGTGGAACCAAACACATGGATACTGGAGGTCGACCTTGTCGATAGTATGAGAGACCCTCGAGACAAGCACGGTGGAACCATAAGCCTTACAACCCTTAGCTTGCAAGATAGGGTAACAGTTTGACACCAGGTAGGGTAGACCATGATGCAGAGGAGAAAAGATATCTCACTGGCCAGTAATCAACACCAAGAACACGCACATGCATAACCCTCGTGTTTTTCCCCAAAATTTGAATAATGTTGATAGAAATACAGAGCCCAAGTAATACCAACAACCCTAAAGAAATCTTCTTGGCATAATAGCCATCCATAACCAACTGTGCAGATACAAATAACGTAAAAATGAGCCCATGACCAGGTAAAAAATATATGCAGTGACCAAAACGTGGTTAAAATCATACACATCAACCCCATAGAACCAAATACAATCGGGTGTGGTTCCAATGAATGTGAGGAGACAACCAACAAGGCCAAATAGAATGAAACCCTCCATTAAAAACCCATAAACAAAACAGAGAGCCATCACGACTTCCAACACATAGAACAACTAATGATATTACGACTTCAACTATCAATTTTTCCATTTGCAATGAATAACACCATAATAATTCTAGAGAAAAAACCATTTGTTTACATAATTTCTAATCTCAAGAAAAACACAGACCAATACATTATTGATTCAACGTTCATTTCATATATAGAGCGAATTCATGGATGGGAGAAAAAAACATACATGTAATCAAATGGCCTTAAAAATTCGATCTTGGTTGAGCAGTTCCCTCCACTTATGAATCTCGGAGCTTAACCACAGCAAAACCAAATGAACAATAACCATGCTAGGGTGAAAGACAATGGGAGAAGTATGGAGTGATGTGCATTTACTGCACGTCACTTCCATCCTCCCTCTCATTCAATTATGTAGTACACGACAACCATCCAACCATTAATCCATGCATCGAAACTTGCACACATTTCTTTCCAATTACGCCACCCGATCCATATTAACCATTGCAAAAACCATACTATAACATATATCACATGCGCCTCATATAACTCAATAAAATCATATAGCCGCTAACATTTCTAGTTAGGACTAAAATTTAACTTCAAATTCATATAGTATAGCATAACATAGTTTAGTTTCTTCTTCTTGGATTTTTCCATATTGCTTTTGTCTCTTGTTATAACTAACATGTATCTTGTGCAAGTGTAACAAGTAATAAATCATGGCTCCAATAGCAATGTAATAATAATGAATATAAGTCATTCATACATGGAATTTAGATCTTTAGAGTAACGAAACCAACACATAAAATCCATTATCCATCTGCCATTATGATGTAAACAAAATTAATACTTCATCATCAATCATGTAGAACCCTATAAGCAGTGTCGAACAAAAGCATAAATGTGCAATAACAACCTTATCTGATCCTCCAATATACAAGGGGGTCCCACCTACTAGTATTATATATCATTATCTTAGTTTAAATAATAGGCTTTAGCAATACTTTGCGGGTGAAAACCTCATTGTGATTTTTATTGTCAACAGGTATGTGCTTAGTTTGTGTTATAGTCCCAACTGTTGGTCAAGAAAAAATCAGTCAATTTTTTCTCTATCGTCAATAGAGACTGAGTACAGAGGAGAGATCAACATTATTATTTAGGAACTTTCGAATTTTAACTTCCTCACTGAGCTTGGCATTCAGTTTCACCGTTTGACTGACATTTGGTGTGACAATCAGATTACTCTCAAGTTTTGCACAGACCTAGTGCAAGGATAGTGAACCAAACACATCGTGATCCATATGCATTAAATTAGAGAGTTGGTACATGGAATGATCATCGATTTTTGGTACTATCCATCTACTGAACACACTACAAACATCTTTACCAAGACATTTATTGAGAATAATTTCCACTTCCTACGTGATCGTCTTGGAGTGAAGGACACAGTTTCTTAGCAGTTGTCTTCCCTTCTTCATTTTTTATGCATTATACTTTGAGGGGGGGATTTCCCCATGATGTTTTCCCTCTTTCCTCTATTTTTTGATTGTTTCATTATTATATGAATTGTACAATGGGTACCTAACATGTCCTTGGTTGTAGGGACCCATTCATCATGTACACCGTAGTAGTGTTCACATGGGGTGTTGGAGATATTACACACTCACCTTGGTAATTGTTTTTTTAAGGTTGATAGTCCAATGTTGAGAGTGATTCCACAGATGAGAATATTCTCTCTTTATAATATTCCCATACAAATTAGGGTGCCTTCCCTCTTCAGTTCAGAGTCAATTACACCTCAGTTAGACTAGTGGAAGTCACTCATGCACCGCAACCTTGATTTTATCACCAACAATTGCATGTTCACCTTGGTTTCCTCACTAGCAGTATCTATATCTCATGCATGTGGATCAAAGGGAACATAAATTTTTATTTCATGTATTTATCTTCCACATGTGTGAATCATTTAACTAATGATTGCATGGATCAATTAACTAGGACTAGGTGGCAGATTACTTCGGTTTATGTCAATGGGTGTCTATATCTCTCTAGATCACTACTACGGTGACCTCACTTATCCATGCAGAGTATATCATGTGTATTTTACCATTTTACTCAACAATTATTACAATTATTTCATTCTACTCTCTTCTCTTCTCTCTTACAAGCTTTGTGTGTTCATTTTCTACTAATTAGGTTCACTGTGAAAACTTCACACATCATATTTCCAATCTAAAAGTTGTTGTGTACTCACATTCATGAGTATTTTGTACGCCCGATATAAATTTGTTCCTATTTCTTTCCATATTTTCTTCTATGGGTGAAATAAGTTGGCCTCTAAGCTTGATTGCACTGGTGAGAAAAGTGTGGAAATTGGGAAAAAATGGTGATTTCTAGGAGATACAACTTTTAGCTTTGACCTCATATTGGAGCATGAGTATAGTAATTGAAAATAAAATTCAGAGTATAAAATATATGAAGTCCCATAATACGGATAATTTATTAATTATTCTTCATAAATTAATAAGAAGAAGGACCTATAGCCTTAATTGACGAAAATTACAATGTGCATAATTTCCAGAATTCCTTTCAATCCTTTATTCCTTTGATGAACCTAAAAATTTGGAAGATACCATTAGAAAATATAAATACTTATATGAGAAGAACAATGTAGAGTAGTTTTCCAAAAGTATTGGGGAGATAATAATAAGGAAAAATTGGATCAAAGGAAGAAAGGTTTGAAACATCCTTTCTTCAGGAGAAGCTCTAATACATATCAGCAAGGTCAACCAACTTAGAGTGAATCATATATAAATAATACTTGGGAAAAATGAAAAGGAAACCAATTCAATGTTGGGGATGTAAAAGAGATCATATGTACATAGATTTTTCTCATAAGAGAGATAAAATGAGGATTGTGCACAAGCTACAGGAGGCAACCAAAATAGGAGATGTGGGTAGGAGCATTCCAAGAATATATGCAACCTTAGAAGATCAATGGGAAAACCATCAGTCAAGCATGATTGAAGTACAAGGTAAGATTGAAAATCATCCTATTGTCATTTTAATTGAATCAAGAAAAATTCATAGTTACATTGCTCTTAATTTTGTTGAAATATTTCATTTGAAGAAAATTAAGCATGAGAAATCATGGTTGGTTTAGCTAGCCACTTGAACCAAAAGGAAAATTAATGAGATTGTTAAATGTTGTTCAATAGATATGAATGGTATCATCACTATTGTAGATCTGAACATCATACCACTTGGATCATATGATGTATGTTTTGGAATAGATTGGTTGGTTGTACATCATGTTATCATAGATTTCCATAACAAGACTTTTACTTGTCTTGATGAAGAAATAAAGAAGAGAATAATGAAATGAATTCAAATATCCCTTTATATAAGGTAGATTTCATCCTTACAACTAAAGAGATTGTTCAGAAAAGGATTCCAATTGTATGCAACTCATCTGGAAGAGTCAGCCAAGAGAAAAGGTCTAAATATTTGGGGATTTCCATTGTTATAGGAGTATAAGGAGGTATGTGGGGAAATATCAAGTCTAACACCAAAGAGGGATATATATTTATCTATTGATTTAATGCTTGGAGCCACACCAGTATCCAATAATCTATACAGAATGAGTAAACCAAAATTAAAGGAGTTGCAAATGGAGTTAGAAGAATTGTTGAAGAAGGGGTATATATGCCCAAGTGTTTCACCTTGGGGAGCACCAATACCTTTTGTGAATAAGAAAGATGCGACCTTGAGGTCGTGTATTGATTTTAGACAGTTGAACAAAGTAACTGTGAGGAACAAATATCCTCTACTTAGAATCAATGACCTCTTTGATCAACTAAGAGAAGCAAGGATATTCTCAAAGATAGATTTGAGATCATTCTACCAGCATGTAAGGATAAAGGATGAAGACATCAGAAAGACAAATTTCAAAAAAAAGTATGGACATTATGAATTTATAGTGGTGCCATTTGGATTAATAAATTCACTATCTACCTTCATGTGCTTAATGAATGGTATATTCAGAAATTACTTGGATAAGTTTTACATTTTGTTCTTAGATGAAATATTTATTTATCCAAGTCAGAGGAAGAACATAAACAACATTTGAGGTTGGTACTACAAGTGCTAACAAAACATCAGTTATATGCTAAGTTAAGAAAATGTTCCTTTTACCATAGGCAAATCCATTACATGGGACACATAATTTTAGAGGAAGGAGTAGTAGTAGTTCCAGAGAAGAATGAAGTTATTAAAGGACGACCAATAACAAAGAATGTTCTTGAGGTAAGGTCATTAATGGGGATTGATAGATACTACAATAGATTCATAGAGGGATTATCCAATATTGATCATCACATTACATCTTTACAAAAGAAAAGGATTAAATTTAAACGAACACCAAAGTGTAAAGAAAGCTTCTACTTATTGAAGGAACTACTAACTAGTGCACCAATTCTCAAGATTGTTAATTTAGATGAATATTTTTTGGTGTGCATAGATGCATGCAAAGAGGGACTTAGTGGATTCCTTACTCAAAATGGACATGTCATTTTTTCGAGTCCAAAACACTAAAAGAGGATGAAAGGAATTATGCCACACATGACTTGAAGCTTCCTTCCATGGTTCGCACACTGAAAATCTAGAGGTATTACTTAATGGGGAAGAAATTTGAGTTGAGAATAAACCACAATGGTATGAAATATTTGTTTGAGCAACAAAATTTAAATGCCAGGAAAACAATATGGTTGTAATTTATGAGTGAATATGACTTTGATATTAAACATATCAAAGGAAAAGAGAACAAGATTGTTGATGCACTTAGTAGGAGGGTACATATAATGTATGCTACAACCATTAAAATGGATAAATCATATTTAAAGAATATAATTTTAGAAGTTTTTATCTCATATGAGAATGACCTACATGTAAAACAAGGATTATAGCAAGAAAATGTACCATAGAAATATAAAAAGTACAAGGTGGGAGAAGATGGAATACTTATGCATAACAAAATAAATTCTATGTTCCTAATTCACATGAATTAAAGAAGATGGTATTAAAAGAAATGCATAATGCTCCATATGTTATACATCATGGATATATAAATACAATTCCGGCAGTAAGAAGCCAATACTTTGGCCATGAATGAAAAAGGATGTGGTTGATTACATAGCCAGGTGTATGGAATGTCAAAGAGTAAAGGTTGAGCATAAACACCCAATAAATTTGTTATAGTCGTTTCCAATTCCAAAATGGAAATGGGAAGTAGTAACCATTAATTCCATCACTAAGTTACCCAAGACAACAAGGAAACATGACACAATAATGGTAGTGGTGGATAAAATAATAAATGATTCTCACTTTATTCCAGTTAAAATGACTTGTATGGCAGCTAATATTGCATAAATTTATATGAAGGAAATTGTCAAGTTGCATGGAGTACCTTATATTATTCCAAGCCATAGAAACCTTGGAGTTAGTGTCCAAGTGATATATGTGGGATTCTTAGGGAGACGAATGGTTAGTTGTGGGCATGCAAATATAACCCATGGTTTTTGGGAGTTTTCCATCATTCTTGGTCTTTTGCAAAACATTCTAAGGGAATCTTTGGGAAAGAAACTAATCTACCATAATTCTAACAGAATGTTGGTTATGTATGTTATGAGAATTATGTGGAGAAATTTCCTATGTGCATGAGTAATTAATGCTATTGAGAGTATCCATTACATATGAGAATTCTTGGAGCCCCTAGAAAAGAGATTTTCTGGTTGATTTGTGCTAGAACCCTAGATGGAATTGGGCTAGCCTAAGTGACTACATGGTAGAGAAAGGGATCCCATTCCTTGGGTTGTGCAAGATAAAGGGGAAAGAGAGTTCGTGAGTTGGAATTTATACAGGAGTGAACATACTATGATTTTGTTGGTAAATTAGGTTGTGAAAGGACTAGAGTCATCCATACGAGTACATTCATCCTTGTGGATTCATAGTCCCATCTTGAGGGTGGTTTGTTGTAGAAATATTAAGTGCAACAGAACCTATGGTTGGGTGAAACATCTAATGTCTATGGCCAATTGGTGTTTTCATTTCCAAAAATATAAGTGTTATGGATTATTTGTAATTGTGTTAATTAATTTTTTTTTTTTTATGTTATTAATGGAATGTTGTTTTTTTATCCATATAAATATGCATTTGTAATTATGAATGATTCAATTATAATTACATCAGTTGCTTATCATATCGCATGCATAAGACATTTCATAATAGGAAAGAGTGGGGTAAAGGTATTAGCACTTTATAAGGTGGATTTCATCCCACTTGGATGGTTGGGATAATTATAAATGGTATCAGAGCAAGAATTTCAGTTGGTGGAGGAAAATTTGAAGTACCCCATTACCCCAACAATGTAAAAGGGTGATTGGGTGTGTTACAATGCCCTATGATATGTTTGATCACCATAAGTTATTGAATAATTAGAGGCTATCAATGAGATGTTTGTATAGTAAAACTCTATAATTTGGCACTTTTCTTGCATGTGAAAGCCTTGGGAAGATGGATTGCTTGAGGGACTATTTATAAAAGAATGGGATGTTTATGCCTAGAAGGGAAAGTGGTTGCAAGGAAGAGGCAACTTGAATCAATATACTATGAAATATACACATTGCATGGGATCAAGGAGGGTGTGTGAGAAAATATAGTGACTTGAACTTTGAATCATGGAAGCCATGTCAAGCATAGAAGTATTCATATAGATAAGTATTGAGTTATAACTGTGATCTAGGTGGATCTCGGTGGCCAACCACCTTCTTCACTAAATAAACATTTCGAGGCTATGGTTTTGATAAACCATGATATTCACACTTTTGATGGGGAATGGAATGTAATACAATATTCATTTGTTAATTATAGAAATCATGTAATGATCTTATGTGCATGCCTATAGCATAGAATTAATGCATCGGATCCCATTAGAACTCTGCAGTTAAGTACACTCGGGCTAGAGTAGTACCGGGATGGGTGACCACCCATGAAGTCCTAACATCTTACATGCCTATGGAATTTTATAAACTTAGATTAATTTATCCCACATGCATCATGAGAATTGTTCTCCTCTCACTCTCTCATATATAATTGAGGTGAAGGAGGCCCTTTAAGCATGCAATGGAATGTGGTTTAAATATTGTTGCAAATGAAGTGTAATCAACATAATCTACCCCATCAAGGATGATTTTAAGGATGGAAATTTGTTTTAAAATGTAGAAACCTTGGTGAATCTTACTAATCCTTCATATGCCAACTATAAATGTTTGGCGATATTTTTGTAAAAATATTCAAATTTATAAGGATTTTATATAGTTTTTATAAAATTTTGGCATTTTTTAGGTAAAATAATTTTATCCTATAGAATTTGGGCGAATCATTTTTAAAATAGCGAATCTCAATTTTGGAAAAACCATGGAAAATTAGCCCATGAGCGAAATTTATCCCCTAAAATCATCCATGCACCCCATTCTTCCAGTTTGTGTTCTATGATGTTTTTCTCTCTTATTCATTAATAAAAGTTGGTTTTCACTGTATTTATGTGTTCTCTGCTATATTTTTGTGTATTTCATTGTTATATCTTTGTTATATTTATTCATTCATGTCATTCTCAAAATAATCTAGATCAGTGGTATCAGAGTAGTATGTTCCTTATCATTTCTCAGAGCAGGTCCCCGACAAGGTTAGGGTATAGATATTTGGGTCTCTAGCTAGTTTCTCTCAAGGACAACCTCTATCGCTAAACCAAGTGACCTCCCATGGTGGAAGAAAAGAGATATGACATATTAGGAGATCATTTCAAGACGTTGCTCGAGGAATCCCTCGTGCAAAAAAGGAATATGATGATGGAAAACTTCGCTGAAATCTTTCGAAGACTACTGATGGTGACGGATGAGGCATCTTTGATAATAAAAAATTTCGAAGGTGCGAAACCCTTCAAGTTATAAGTAAATTTTGATATCCTCTTATTTGAAGGTCAGATAGATGCAGATGCTCTAGAAAAATGGTTGAATCTACTAGAAGGTTATTACTCCTTCCAAAATTTCTCGGACATTGAAAATATCACCTTCGCACTCCTTAAATCCCTTCCCTATGTTAGATCTTGTTGGGAAGGTTACTGGGAGAGGTACACCAAAGATTAATCTAAACCATTCAAGAGACAACCCACTTAAACGGCCTTTGTAGATGCCCTAAAGGAGGATTTATACGCTGTCGAAAACTATGATGACCAGTACATAAGATGGATGAATCTGTGTCAGAAAAGAGATCATATGGTGTTGGAGTACAATAAAATATTTCATACCTTGCACTCAAATATGGGTTTCAAAGACTCTGAGTGGAACCTAGTTTTGAAGTATCATGGTGGTCTGGATAGTTACATCCATACAGAGATGGATTTCTTGGAAATATCCTCACTGGTAGTTTCTTATCGATATGAAGTCAAAATTGAGAAGAAATTCAAGCAACAGAGTAAGCAGTAGTTTGGGTTTGAGAATACACCAAAACAAAATCATGGCAAAGGAAACCCTAACTCACAAAATGAAGGACATAACAAGGAAGGTCAAACTCAAGAGAGATAGTCTAAGAAACATGAAAATAAGGGTAATAGGAAGTCTAAGAAAGACACCAGAAAGTGGTGTGAGTTCCACAATAGCCTTTGGCACAACATCAATGAATGTTGCTAAAAACAATCATTGGTGGATGAGATCAAAGAAAAAGAATCGAAACATGAATTGGACATTGATTCAAAGAAAAATAAAGAGAAATAAATCATTGATGTAGAACCCATTGTTACCATCACAGCCATAATAATACAACTAGAATGACCATAGGCTCTTGAGGAGGGGGAGCGCCTCTTCCACTTGCATATGTGGGTAAATGGGACCCCATTATGTTTCATTGTTGATGGCGGGAATCAGAAGAACCTAATCTCAGTCGAGTCTATCAAGATATTGAATCTTCTAATGTCGCCACAACCCCAACCACACACCATTGGATGGTTGAGCTATGGATGAGACATCTATGTTAGCCAGCAGTGCCACCTATCCTATGGCATCAAGCCCTTCAAGGATGAGGTAGTATGTTATGTTTCCCCACTTGAAGTTTGCGATGTTCTTTTAAGACAACAATATATGTGGAAACATTACATTATCTATGAGTCTTGGCCTCACAATGTTATTGTTACTCTGGGAGGTCATCTATATAGGGCACCAAAGGTAGCTCTGACTACTGTCACTTCATTTTTCTTGGAAAAATGATGCCACAAAGTAATCTCTCATACCATAAATTTTTCCCTTTTCACGATCCAGTAAGATGGTGAACAGGAGGTCACTATGACCACTATAGCCTTGGCCCAAGATGTTTCTATATAGCATAAGTAGGTCAAAAGTATTTTAGAGGAGCACAAATAGAATGAGAGTCTTCCATTTGTTCAACATAGCTCTATTGGCCATGACCCTTTTCAGGTGTTCTTAGGCTTCCAACCATCAACTCACATTGATATAAATCTTCATGCTACATTTTCACCGATAGAGTCCTCCCACACTCAGACCAAGGCATATCATGCATCCATATCTTTTGAATGGATCCAACACTCCAATAGGTTCATGAAATCCTTCCATAGGTAAATTACAAGAAGGACATCTACTTCAACAAGGAAAGATTAATATCCCTAGGCCAATCCCAATTGTAAATGTAGATGCAAATGTACTTAAGCTGGTGAGTTGTTCGATATCATTTTTGTATTCACCTTTCATGGCATAGTGCGTGCATGTATTGCGCAGTAAAATGATGAAGTGTGCACATTCCAAGATACCGTGCACAACAACTTAAGTGTGCACAATTTTGAGGCCAGGGAGCCTTTCTGTATATGATGTGTTTTATAGGCTGGTGACCTAGTTATTATAAGCTAGGATGATTATGTTTTGAATTAGGCTAGAGAGCCTAGATGTTAAAGGTCACCACACATATTTTTGTATATGTCTCATCATTAATATAAAATACATTGTTTCTTGCAGAACGACCACGATAAAAGAGTAGGGAGGACTAAACTCCACTAGTTAAAGAAAGGGGGGGATAAAATTTAAGGAAAAGGGGCTAATCTAGGGAACTTAAGCCAAAAAGAAATATTATATTAATATTTCTTAAACCATAAAGTATGGATAATTATTTTATCCTAAGTTCTAAAGTTGGGGACAAGTGGGCCAAAGTAGCTCCCAACATGACAAGTGTCAAGTTGGGAACATGAATACATATTGTTTGTACTTAGTTCATTTTCCATCATTCTCTTCCATAATTCCTTCCATGATTCAGTCAATCACTCCATCATCCTCTATACCTCCATACCTCTATACCTCCATGTCATTGTACCAGAACCTGTATCCATACCCATACGTGTTTGTGTAGTTGGTTAGGTGGGGATTTGTACTAAAGAAGCGGGGTGTTAGGCCTGTGGGATATTGAAGAGGTGGGTTGTCAAGCCCGTGAGAAATCTCTCTGGGTGACAGAATTATTGGGAATTGATTTCCTAAAGGTGCTAAAATGCAGCTGCAGGGTTCTGAGACTTCCTGTACGACCTGTTGCTGAAGCCTAGAAAGGAAGTGGGGCAACCGAAGGACTACTGAGCAGATAAGGGGAACACTTCATGGGGTGGGATAGGCATGTGGGGAATGAAGGAGTGTAGGTTGTTGGCTTGAGTTGGCACATGTGACCGAGTCTTTCGTGTTGTCTGAGATAGTCATCCTGGTTAGGAATCCCTTTATTCAGGTGGAGTTTAGTCCCAGGTCGGGGGTAACCCACTGCTGAGAGTAATGAGTAGTGTGGCCTAAGGCTGGGAGGTTCATGGAAGGTTTGCACCCATTTGGTGATATTCTTACCAAGATAAGTGTCAATTGTGTGATAAATTTACATGCTGCAATATTATTTACGTGTTTATTTTTATGGGTTTATCCTAATTGTGGTTATAATTGTCTTTATATTTATGGGTATTGCATGTATATGTTTACTATTATTTCAGTATGAATCTATGCATTTACAGAATGTATTTGTCAGTTTACGTTTTATATATAAATTTCTGCAAGAGTTCTATGTGTATATGTTTTAATTGCATGCAGTTCCAAAAAATTATGTGGCATAGCTCAGTTGGATGTTGGGTATGTTACATTATGTTCCGCAAAGAGAACAAAAGAGTTCTCTCGTGTAGCATGCCTCGGCGTGGGTGGTCGGGGATGTTACAATATGGTATCAGAGCTTAAGTTTTCAACATTGAGCCTGGATGGGCCGAACAAGTTGAGTTGAAGAAAAATTTCATAGAAGATTAATTTTGAAGTGGCCAAATTTCGTAGTTGTTGAATGTCTATGGTAGAAATTGGGAAAACGTTAAGCAAAAGCCCCAATTTCTGCAGCAGAATTCACAAGGAAATGATGCACATAAAAATGTATGTGTGCAGGTGGGCACACTAAAAATGCATGATGCATGGGAAAATGTTGGTTGCGGGTGTGCATACTAAATTTTGGCACCGCGCAGAAAAATTTTGGTGTGCGGGTGCGCGCACTAAATTTTGGCATCGCGTTGAAAAATGTTGGTGTGCAGGTGCACGCACTAAATTTTGGTACCGTGTGGAAAAATGTTGGTGTGCAGGTGTGCACACTAAATTTTGGCACTGTGTGGAAAAATGTTGGTGTGCGGGTGCGCGCACTAAATTTTGGCACCGCGAGGAAATGTTGATGTGTGGGTGCGTGCACTAAATTTAGCATTGCGTAGTGTGCATACACATAATAGGGTGGGTGTGGTGTGCACACATATAATAATGGCGTGCGTGGTGTGCGCAGTATTGGCAGATCGTAAAGGAGTTTGGTTGGTGTGCACGCGCAATGTGGGTATATGTTTCCGCACGACAGTTTAGTTAATAGTGCACGTAGAGTATTGGTGCATGGTAGGGGCATACTAAACTTTGGCATGGTGCAACGTGTAGAGTGAAATACGTGTGGAATTTCTGCGCGCGATACAAAAATTACGTGCAACAGGTAATAGTGCAAGAACCAAAACTGCACGCGGTGTATATTGGTGCATGACACAAAAGTAGTGCGCACCAGTTATTGGCGCGACAGAGAAGTGATGCACGATAGTTATAGATGTGAGGAGCATGAATTACCTTGTGGTATTTTTGTGCATGCTAAATATGGGTGTACAGGTTGAAATTTTTGTGTGCAAAGTTGTTTTGATGGTAAAGAATAGCAGAAAACCAGGGAATTTCCCTGACATTTTATACTATTTGAACATCATCTTTTTGCAGTGCGTTTTTTACACCCTTAAGAGTGTTTTTAGGTATTCAAAAACCATGAGAACAGAGTGTACCTACTAAGGTACACTTTCTCTCTACAAATCAAATAAAATTGCTCGGAGAGATCTTTCTAATGGTGTAAATTGTTCGTCAAATGGAGCTTTTATGAGAAAGTTACAACACAAACAGAGAATGGTAAATTTTAAGACCCAACTAACTTCAAAGAGCCATAACTTTCTGCTCTGGAATCAGATTGAGGCGCAGGAGCGGTCAATGGAAATCTATTGAACCATAGAAGACATTCCCATATCTGAATTAAATTTATGGAAATGTTAAAAATGTTTAATATGGAAAAGAAGGTACGTGTAGCATTCCATACCAAAAACACGAATTGGCCTAGAACTTTAGCAGGTTGTGTTAGCTCCCAAAATGAACCCATCCCTATGGCCGCATTTTGTGGTGGATATCATTGCTATTGGTAGTTTTCTCAAATTGGTTTTGAGTTTTTTCTGACTGCAAAACTTAGGTTTTGATTTTTGTCTTAGAAATAAGATGACCCACAAAAGTCTTCTTTTCAAATTTTTCATAAATTGCTTTCAACAGCTAACGTGTGTCCAAAAGATGAGTGTTAGCTGCTGAAAGTGGCGACTTTCAACAGCTAAGGAGCGTCTCTCATAGGTCTATGCACTGGTGAAAGTGTTGAATTTCAAAATATCCAAAGAAGCATTGTCGCAGGTGGTGCGCTGGTGAAAGTGAAGACTTTCCACAGCTACGGAGCAGTTTTTACGGGATCGTGCGCTGATGAAAGTGAAGACTTTCAATAGTTAAAGGGAGTTTTCCACAAGATCATGCGCTGGTGAAAGCAGTAAGTATCAACAGCTAAAGGGAATTTTCCACGAGCCGTTGGCTGGAGAAAGCAGGAATCACGTGTGTGCTATCCACGTTTCTAAAAGATAATGATGATACGATCATCTCACGTCATGCAAATCCAAATCATGCACTGATGAAGTTGGGTAATGATGGAGACTCAGTTTTTCACGTCAAAATAGGATTACGATGCGGATTTGGTTCAATGACACATGTTGCACACTCATGGCACCGGAAATGGCAATTTTGAATTCAACAACTCAAGTACAGAGGCTGTACTGTTGGGTTGACAACATCAAATCAGATCATTTCTTCCATATCACACATTGTTCATGAAGGTTTGTTAAAGTTTAAAATGTTAAAAAACAGAGCCGACTCCCAAATGCTTTCAACAACGCAAAACCTCAGCCTGAATATCAGTTTTCTGTGTTGTGTGTGCATAATCGTTTGGGTTTTGAATTGAAAATGGCAAGAAGACGCAGTGGCTCTGTGTTGAGAAAAGAATTGGACTGTCTATCCTTCCTGCTAGCGATAAAAAATGCACTGGCATTTTTGAAAGAATGATGCTTAAACTTGCAGGGAACTTTTCGATCCCTTCCTAAGATCCAAATGAATATTTGAAAGCACCATTAGAAAGATGAGGATTTGTAGATGTCGATCGACTATTTAAGCATGCAAAACCAACTCTCCATGACTGAGAAATTTGATTTTGAAAAAATTTGCGCTTTCACCGGCGTAGAAGGCAGAATTATAACTAGTTAGCTGTTGAAAGCTGCGCCTTTCAACAGCTAAGGAGCAGATTTTCGAGTAAATTAGCTGTTGAAAGCCTATCACGGCCAGAATAGCCAAATTTTCGCCCAGATCAGGATTTTTTGGGTTTGAATGGTTTGAAACCTTCTTCAATAAGCTAGTTATAAATTATCAAATCAAAATCTAAAGGCCTTTCTTGGAGATGAAAGTCAAAAGGGAGTTTTTTGACTAGATTTGGTCATTCTCAAGGGCAAAATGATAGGGATCAAGTGACACATCACCCAATTCGAATTTTATCTTTGGAGGACCAAATCAAACAGCCTTGGGAGGCTAAAACTGCACTTCATCAACAATCTACTATTTTTAGAGTTCATTAAATAGGACCTTTCCTATTTTGTTTT
>JASDQU010027079.1:0-13286 GCA_032191745.1 Picea mariana
TCTTCCTCATGAAAGTCCTAAATCAGAGGACTTTGAAGGCACCGATGATGAAGAGGAGGAATATGATGGTGATAAATCTAGTGAGTAGTTTCATAGTAATGAAAATAATCAAAATGTAGGTCAAAGTGGAGACTATGATAAACGTTTAAATAATTGGGATGAAAATTTTCCTCCAAGTGAGGAGTTTCAAGGTACTGATGAATATTTTCAAGGCACCAATGAAAATGATGGAGAAATTCCCTCAAGTTGAAATTTTAAAAGCAGTGAAGATGATTATGACAATGGTGGACACTTTTTCCCGAGTGGGAAATTTAAAGACAACAATGTTGGTGATTATGAATTTCCTCCTAGTGAGAATTTTGAAGGTACTAATGAAGAGTTTCCTCCAAGTGAGGATTTCCAAGGCACGAATGAGGATGAAGAAGAATTTCCCCCAAGTGGGGATTTTAAGCATAATGATGACGATTATGGCAATGTTGGACAATCTTTCTCAAATGAGGAATTTAAAAGAAGCAATGTTGGTGTTGATGATTTCCCTCCAATTGAGGATTTTCAAGGTACTGATGAGGATAATGAAGATTTTCCTTCAAGTGAGGATTTTCAAGCGAGTAATGAGGATGATGAAGAATATCTCTCAAGTGGCAATTTTCAAAGTAGTGAAGATGATTACGCCATTGGTGGTCACTCTTTCCTGAGTGATAAATTAAAAAGCAACAATGTTGATGTTGATTTTCCTCCAAGTGAGGATTTTCAAGATACTGATGAAGGTTTTCAAGGCACTAAACAAGATGGTGAAATTTTTCACTCAAGTGAGGATTTTGAAAGAAATGAAGATGATTATGTCAATATTGGACATAATGTTGAGGATGATTTTCCTCCAAATGATTATGTTGATGATGATATTCTCAAACATTCAGTTGCAACAAATGAAAGTGATTGGCATTCTCTAGTTCAGTCTCCTGACAATGTTTTTCTTGATACTCCTTGTGGTGATAAGGAAAATCCTTCTAGTGAGGATGATGAAATAATGGAGACATTGCAAAGAAAAATTGTGTCTAGGACCAATATTAGACCTTTCTATATCAATCCAAATCATTCTAGTTATACAAGGTCTAGGAAAGAATTTATCACTAAATCAATTTCCATAAGTGAATTGATTTCAAGTGAATGTTGTCAAACGAATTGTTTGAAAGGCATGGACTACATGTATGCCTTGAATAAAAGGAAAACATATTTGTCAATGAATAAGAGCATGCAAAATTCATATTTGATGGGGTGCATGATATCCACCAATACAAGATATCATTATCGCATTGGGAATACTTTACTTTGCAGAAAGGTTTTCAAAACAATTCACTCAATTGATAATCTTCGTCTATCAAGAATCCAGACAAGGTTGGAAAAATATCCATCATTTTATTCAAAGGTACATCATGGACGAGAGAGTGGGCCATTCACAAACACTACATTGCCATGGATGCATGATTTCTTTTCCAAACATGGAGAGTGTATGCCAGATAGAGACACAATACATATTCTAGATAATTTTTCAAGGAGGGAAATCTACAATTTGTACAAAGGATATGATGAAGGTGTTGAAGGAAATGGTAATTTTATTACATATGCATATTTTACAAGAATATGGAAGAAACAATTCAAAAAATGTCTATATTCCTAAGAAGTCAATGATGGGGATTTCTAGTATATGTACTACTCTTAAATCAAGAAGAGATAAATATAAAGGGGCAGAAAGAGGTATGTATTTACTATTTTTTTTTAATTGAATATTTATGTACTATGAAAACATATGCTCAATATTTTCATTTTATGTCATGTGCAGATTCCATAGTCAAAGCACTTCAAGAACATCGGAATCAATAATCAAGTGAAATACAAAAGTTGTACAAACATCGAAAGAAGTGTTATGATGCTCCAAACAAATATTTAGGTATGATAATTGATGGCATGAACTAGAAGAAAACACTTCTACCACATTTTTTCCGTACACCCAAAAATTTACAGGAAGAGAATTTCATTCAGTTTCACTTGGTTGGTTGTAGGGTTTTGAATGGAAAAATGTGTCCAAGAGTTTACTTCACAGCTCCAAATATTCATAATGATGCAAATTTGACCATCACCATAATTCATCATGTGCTCACTCACTGGTCTGGAAATCTTTCTCAAGTTCTATATGTACAGTTGGACAACACTAGTCATGAAAATAAAAATCAAATTGTGTTTGTATATCTAAGCATGCTTGTTGAAATGAGAATCTTTCAAAAGGTGAAAGTTGGTTTCCTTTGTGTTGGACACACTCATGATCATATTGATCAAATGTTCAGTCATTTTTCAATAACATTGAAGAGGAAAAATGTTGGAAGTCTACCATCATTGATTGAATGTATCAAGAAAGCATACATTCCAGAGTTTGTTTTTCATATATTAGAAGAAACTTTTGACATGCGAAGATTTATTCAGGGATCACATCGTGAAGAAAAATGTATTGAGCAACTTAATGACATTAACTTCCAACACCAATTTTGTTTCAAAAAAATTGATGGGAAACCGTTTATATGGGGAAAGCAGTATTCAACTACTACAGAATGAGAGCCTTCATCAGGTTTATCATTTTTTAAGTTCATTCCATATCATCCAATATTTGCATAAAAGTTATTATTTTTACAATCAGTTGTTGAAATCCATAATGCACAGAGGCGTAATAGAGATGTAGATTATTTTGAATGCCTGGAAGAAATTAAAAAGTCCATTAAGGATACATGTGAGTACTTTGATGTTGTTGATTCTGTTTGATGGGAGTCTTTTTTCAATAGTCAAAGTGACATAATTTCAAGCTCAACAAATGAAGATACAATGTTGAGGATTCCATTTCGTTGGCCACAAAATATGCCAAACGAATCTAAAGAAACAAACATTGTTCAAGTTCAACAAGAATCTAAAGGTGCTATTGAGTTTACACAAGAAGAGGAAAGATAAATGTATATTGGTTTGCGAAGGTCACGTGCACAACGTGAAGCCATGGAAGACCTTTACAGGGGTTTAGTACAAGATATTAAGGAGGGTAGCATGATTGCAGTTTTAGCGACTGAAGATCCACATGGTTATCCATTCTGGATAGGAAAGGTTATAAAGATTGAGAAAGAAAATAATGATGTTATTGCAATTGAAGTGCATTGGTATGCAACAAGTACACACCCATTCAATGGTGTGTAAAAACCAAAGATGGTGGTTGAGAAACATGTCAATAGAAAGAGAAAAAAAAAGGGTCAAAATACAAATCGTCGTCGCACTGACCTCTTAAAATTAGATGATGTTGACATACTTGTTTATGACTTCAATTTGACAAAAAGAGGAACTCTTCGCTCCAAGACAACAAAGATTATCAAGAGGTTGTTACCGCAAGAAATAAATGCAAGATGGGAGTCTGTTGAACCTAGTCGTAGATCTAAAAGGCATTTGACATATGAAATGTTGGGCATGCATGTAGGCTCAGATGGTGCATTCATCAACAATAGAGAAGTGTATGGATCATATACATCTTCATACAAGCATTCCTCTGAAGACAATGTACACTCTAATGGTTTTTTAGAAACCATGAATTGATCTGAATAAGTGTATGAAACATTTTATGCATTTTTTATTCATATGATGTTTGTATGGTAACTAAAAATGAGAATTGAACTTACATATGATCTTACACGAAGTTATGAATCTTTTTTTATGTTTTATGAATGATATATTTTTTTTATTTTGTATAATATAATAAAATTTCTTAGCTCATATGTTTTGAATATCGTCAATATAACAATACTTTTAATAAATTATTTATGTTTCATTCAATGTAACTTGTATTTACTTTTTTATTATTAAAAGTAAAAAATTATTAAAAAGTAACATTGAATTTTTAAAGTATATTGTGATATTTTCATGGCATTATGTATTACCTTGTGCTTTGCATGATAATAACATTAAAAAAGTAAACATTTAAGGGTTGATTTTATGATTTTGTTTACAGTAATGATGAGTTCTTTTACTACATTATAAAAATGTGTCATTTTCATACCCCAATTTTAGAATGGGTGCTACCGGTAGCAGTAATTTTCAATTTGATGGTTTATTTTGAGGTTTTGGTTTTAATGGTTGTTGGCACAGGAGAAGACCCAGGGTTCAATGCTTCAACAATGCACCAACAAAACATTAACTACCGGCCCTTTCGGAAACACCTGCGAAGCAGATGAATTCTAACCCGAGGTAAAGGCAGGGGGGGTTGTAGGACTCAGGTGTCTACAACCTAGCTGGGACACAGATATGTGATGAGAACACTTGACAGAGCACTTAGCCAATCAATATGCATTATTTCTTAACTCCCATTCACATCACAGATTAAACCCTAAATACGGAACAACGCAGTAACAAACATATCACACACTTACAATCACTTAGCACATAGCATTAACTCAAATATAGCATTAATTTACCATAGTAAGCATCCATTCATCCATATAACATATATAAAGATCAGTGCACTAAGCATATAAACACATAAACAACATAAACAACATTGCACAAAGCACATCAACGCAGGATATACGTGGTTCACCCCAGTGTGGGGCTACGTCCACCAACTTATTTTTCTTCTTATTTATTAGTCTTCTTCAATATTTAACAACCATCTGCTACTGTGAACATAGCCAAAGAGCTCAGATTCACACTGGACATGTGATATGTGCACAACGCACTAGATCCATCTTTTGCAGAACCAGGTTAAGGCACCGAGCCAATTCCTCAGTAGCACAAAGCCTTACACAGTCTGTTGCACGTAGCAACTTACAATCTCATGCACTAACCCGATTCTAGTACTTCTTACATAGCTTATCTCCCTATTTATACATTAAAAAAAGGCCTAAAAATGGGTAAACCCATGGGCCAACATCCTATACCCGTTACATAAACCCTAAAAACCCAAAAATCCTGCAAAATAGGTGAGATCACACGATATTAGCTACGCCTGGGCGCTCCATCTTCGATCAGCCTGTCGAAGTGCCAAAAATGGTCAAACATGACCAATGTTTCCTCCAAACTTAGTCAAGGGCCAACAACCCCCCAACACTCACATGTGACTCATCCCGAGTCACTCAGATCTGGGCAGGGATGCTTCGAAGGCCTCGAGCTTAGCTCGAGCTACCTTGACTTGCTGCTTCACTAAAGCCTCATGCTCGGAGAACTCCTAAATCACTTTCACAGTGACAGGCCCTTCTAGGTGTTGTTCCACTGTCGCAACGAGTTGGTCTAGCTATGAGCCTTGTCCTTCAAATTCTTCAAAAAGCATGCAGGCTTCGTACTACATTGGCTGGAGTCTCTGTGTCACTTCCATAACCTTGATCTGGATGGCAGTAACCTACTACTGGACTGTACGCTTCTCCTGTGACCTCTTCATCTTCTCAACTGCAGTAAGTATCTTCATCTGTGCTTGTACAATGAACACTTGTTGCTTCACCTCCAGTTTCCTCAGCTTAAGATCTTCTGCAAGGCTATCATAGTTATGCGCACTTCGATCACTTAGTTTCTTACATTCTGAGGTGAGTTCCCTAATTATCTCTACTGCACTCCTAGAAGCTTCTTCCCTCTGATCTCTCACTTCTTGCGGAGTGCTCGACACTGCTTGGATTTCTAGCTCCATTACCCTTGCTTGAAGCTGTTGAATGGCCTCGACAATCTTTCCTACTTGTATCTCGGCTGACTCTTCTTTCATCTGTGTCAAGCCTGGCACAGGGCAAAGTGCTCTAGTCACTACCTCTTTAACCCCAATCTGCTTCTCGAGTAGTTGGTCTTTCTCTTTTTGTATTTTCTCTTTGTCCTCCTTGAACATCACCCTAAGTTCATCTTTCTCTTTCTGCATAGTTCACAGTTTCTCTAAGATCTCCTCCTTTTCTTGCTTCAAGGCTTTTGTGGCCTGCTCCTTTTCTTCTTGGAATCGACGGAGTCAAGCTTTGGTTGTATCTGCTAGCCTTCGTAATTGGGTGGGCTCATCCCCAAATTATACATTTTCTGCTGAGGATGGCGTAGTAGGCACTGCGCAACTCGAATGGATAGCTTGCTGGATGTCCTTGAGATCCTTCTCTATTCTGTCATACATCAACTCCTTCTTTGCTCCTTATCTCTACAAGATGTCTTTTGAAGCGTCCTCTACGACTATGATGATGAGATCAATATCATCCACTATGAGCACATTCTTCAATTGAGGCTTATTGGCACGAGCCTTCTTTCTCACCGAAGGTTTCTCTAGGGAAACCTTCCTCTTCTTCGATGCTTCTGCTCTGGCGAGGGGATCCTTTGGTAGTGTGGTTTATTCTTCTTTTTTATTTTATTCATCTTCCCCTTCTTCCTCTTGTTTCACTTTGTCTCCTCCTCCTCCCCCTCCTGCAGGTGAGTCAGGAGCAGTTTCCTCCGATGCGTTGTCCTTCTCATCACTTTCTATGTCTTGTACTTCCTCCTTTTTCTTATTTTTCTTTGCGTTGCTCTGTCCATCATGTTTGACCCGAGTTACCAAAGGCCTTCCGATGATGTCGAAGTCAGACAGTTATGCATCTTCCACTAGTACAAGGAATTTTGTTGGTCGTTCCTTAGTGATTTCTTCCATGTCTTCCTCGGTCAACTTATAGTAAGATTGCAACTCCTCCTTACTTTCATCCCTATGTGTGGTGATGTAGATGAAGGGTCGGTCTACGTGAAACTTCACAAATGGTCTATATTGGTGGAGTGTATTCGGTGTCATTTAGGGGAATGATTCAATGGCACTCTTCAGCTGTAAGTAGTAAGCATGGAAGACATCGTTCGACTGCCACTGCTTCACCATATCATTTGTATACCACAAGGTAGCGAACCTCGTGACCAACGGTTTTGATGGCTCAGCTTCCAGGAAGGCTACTCCTTCCGGCATTTTCTTGGTGACAAATGCGATTAAAATCAATAACCAACTGAAATGAAATTTGTATCCTTGGTTCTGCGCTTCATGACAGTCCTTCTCCAACTCTTTGACGAGGTGACTCGCCCAATTCATCTGCATTCCTCAGACGCATTTCCCTGCGAGGTCCACTACGAACCCTATGACTTATCTCGGATAGTTCTTTTTGACGATCTTACCAGCTATCAGTTGGCAAGAAAGTCGCACTGCGCCATCCTGGATAAAGGCTACCTTTTAGCCTCGCTTCCCCTTCTCTACATCGCCATAGTATTCTTTTATACACTGGGCCAAGGAGCGTTCTAACGTCTTCCCTGGGTAGAACTGGTGAGGGTCAAGTCCCTACATGCTTAATCCAGTGATCATATGGATCAACCTCAGATCCACAATGATGTGCCTATCTAACCAAAGATAAACTCCATGATAGCACGACAAGAGAAGTTTAATGCAAGTGTTAACCTCTTGATGTCGGCCAAAGTGGGGGATCTTCATCATGTTCAAGATTGTGGATCACGCAATCTCCTTAATCCACGACTGAGGAACTAGCTTGGGCTTCTTCCCACTCATCTTCATCAGGTACCTATGCGGCGCAAGCATTGCATAGTTCTTTCGGTCTCCGAGGTTGAAGTCGTTGATCTTGAGAGATGGGACCATTCCCAACTGAGGTCCAACTACACATATCCCCTTCGAGAGGTACACAGTGATGAGTGTGTACTCAAAGTCACATGAGACACTATCATGGCTAAGTACACCAGCAAAAGGTGGGGTGTAGTGAGGCAAGACCGACGGGATCTGCTTCGCATTAGCCAGATCATCGCGATGTTTGCTTCTTTTCTCAGTCGCGGTTTAGTTAGACTGTCGTCCAGTCGAGGGGGATGCTTGCAATCCGCCTGTCAACGATGCCTGTATTCCTACAAACATGACTTTCTCAGCCATGAGGTCCATCAAAATCTCCTCTACAGACTTTTCTAGTGTGTTATGCTCGCCCAACATTCATACTTGTAATCGAGGGGATCGGATAAGCGAACAGACAAAGAAGGTAATCAAACAGGTGGTGAGGTCTCAAAGTCACAATGCGATAGGCAATCAATTCTTTGTTAGCTCATATATTTCGGTTTGCAAAAAATGGCCCCGACGCAACATCCGACGGATTAAATAAGCAACGTTGTAACAGATTCCTCCAATGGGCATGAATGTGTCAATCAATATGAATCCATCCGTTATGGCACGGTATTAACGGTCCAATGGCGATCTTTCCGTTAATAATTGTGTTTCTAGCCGTTTCGGAGCATCATTCTAATGGTCAGGATGCCTCCAACGGTCATATATCTTTTCCTCGGGGAAGTCCCATTTTGCGCAATTTTGCTATTCCGGTGAGGTTCAGGTTCTGCAAGCATGCCTTCTGCGAAGTCTTCTCTGGAACTTCCTGCAGTTTTTCTAATTTTTATTTCTTCTTATTGAGATTTCTGGCCTTCTTTCCTGTGATTTGAGTCTCTAGATTCCTCTTTCCATTCTTATTCTTATCTTCCCTCAACGTAGTAACTTCGCACTGCTAAGGGTCTTCCAAAGGGTTCAAAGGTAATACCTCTTCTCTTACTATTTCTAGGGTGAATGCACTTCTTTCCTGCATGAACAGGTTCTTTAAGATTTCTTGTGTTCTTTCAACTTCGACAACTAATTATTTGTCCCTCTGTTGCTTCGACTTATCCTCTTGTTCTTCTATTAGTCGCTCTATTTTTCTAGCTATGAAGTCCCTTAATTATTGTTTTTTTTGTTCTGTGGTTTCCTCCTCTATTTTCCTTTTGATCTGCTCCTTCTCAATCCAAGTCTTTCCTAACAAAAGTGCAAAAGGGGCGATGTTCTCAACAAACTTAATGACTTCAAATTCTTATTCGGTCGATGTTTCATGAGAAATCATAGGTACATCAATAACTCTTCCACATAGGGTTATCATATTTTCTTTAAACAGAACTATTCTTCCCAATGAAGGTATCATAGTAGACTTTCCCAAAATTTCCCAAGTGCTTTCTAGCATGATATTCACCTTTGTTTCCTCATCCAAGACATAGTCTATGTCGAAGTCTCATATTTTGGTTTCTATGCATTGTTTCTCTTTTAAGATCTCTGGTAAAATGATGTCTCTATGATCATTCAGTATTTATTTCAGTTGTAATAATATAGACTTTGATTCTTTTTGGTTCTCTAACATATCCTTATTCCTTTGACCTTCTTCATAGTTTTCTAGTTTCATGTTCATCTTTTCAACTTTGACAATCATTCTAGGGAAATCCGCAAATTCATGGCCAATCGCTTTACAACAGAGATAAATAGAACCTAAACCAGGGCATTCCTTAACAAGATGTCCCAGTCTTCTGCAATTATCACAAAGTGTCAATCCTCTCTTTCTTTTAAATGATCCCCAACCTTTCCTATACTGCGCATTGAGATCACAGTGATGGACCTGTAATCTGCAAAAATTCTTTCTAGGTTTCTAAATCCACTTGTTAGTCCAAAAATTATTTCTATGCATAGGAATAACATATCTTTCTCTATTTCTATCAAGTTTATTCAGATCAACTCTTTCTTCTAGTTGTTCCCTAGTTTTCAGACTAGGACAAAATCTATCAAACATACCTATATTCATACTTTCGAAGAAAAAATGTCCACTTATCTTACCTTTATCAGAGCACAAAGCTTTAAGATCTTACCTCTTTTCTTTAGATCCGGTTCCTTTCTTAGCACAGAGCTTCACAAGTCAAGTAGAATATTGCGCACTACAACAACAGATCTACACACAAATATTTCTCTTTTCTTTAGTTCCCAACAATCACGGTTTCAGGTCTCGACAATAGAACCATTTGTTGGCACAGGGAAAAATCTAGGGTTCGACGCTTCAACAACGCACCAACAAAACCCTAACTACCGGCCCTTTCGGCAACACCTGTGAAGCAGATGAAGTCTCACCCGAGGTAGAGACAGGGGGGGTTGTAGGACTCAGGTGTCTACAACCTAGCTGGGACACAGATCTGTGATCACAACACTTAACATAGCACTTAGCCAATCAATATTCATTAGTTCTTAACTCCCATTCACATCGCAGATTAAACCCTAAATATAGAACAACGCAATAATGAACAGATCACACACTTCCAATCGCTTAGCACATAGCATTAACTCAGATCTAGCATTCATTTACCATACTAAGCATCCATTCATCCATCTAACATATATAAAGTTCAGTGCAGTAAGAAGATAAACACATAAAAAACATAAACAACATAAACATAGCACATCAACGCAGGATATACGTGGTTCACCCCAATGTGGGGCTACATACACCAACTTCTTCTTCTTCTTCTTTATTAGTCTTCTTCAATCTTTTATAGCCATCTGCTACTGTGCACATAGCCACAGAGCTTAGCTTTGCACTGGACAGGTGATCTGCACACAACACACTAGATCCACCTTCTGCAGAACCAGGTTAAGGCACAGAGCCAACTCCTCAATAGCACAAAGCCTTACACAGTCTGTGGCACATAGCAACTTGCAATCTCTTGAACTAAGTCAATTAGATCTCTTGCACTAAGCCGATTCTAGTACTTCTTACATCGCTTAGCTCCCTATTTATACATTACAAAAATTCCTAAACATGGGTAAACCCATGAGTCGACATCCCATACCTGTTACATAAACCCTAAAAACCCAAAAATCCAGCAAAATAGGTGAGATCTCGCGATCTCAGCTCCGCCTGGACGCTCCATCTTTGACCAGCCTGTCGAAGTCCCAAAAATGGTCAAACCCGACCAATGTTTCCTCCAAACTTGGTCAAGGGCCAACAATGGTACCAAGTGATAAAAATACGATTTCAAATGATCTCAAAATTTAACGTTTTGAAAAGAAAAAAAATTCAAAAACATCTTCTTTTTTTTAGGTGTTGATTTTAAGGTTTTTCTGAGCTATTGTTTAAGTTTTGAAGGCCATGTTTGAAAAATGTTGTAATTTTGACCCTGTTTTAAAAAATGATGCTACTGGTAGCACCACTTTTTGATTTGGGGGTTGATTTTGATGTTTTTTATGAAAAAATATGGGTTTTTTTGGCCAGAGTTCTCGTTTTGAGGTCGCAGTTCTCATTAAGTCGATAACTATGTTTTACATGATTCTTGATAGAAAGAACATGAAAATATTATCCCATACCCTCCAATTTTCTGAAGTGAAAATAATGTCAAGTATAAGTCATAGATCATATCACTTTGGCATCAGTACAAGATTGGTACAGGAACAGATTTTCTTAGTACCAGAACAAGTTTTTTAAGTACCAGAACAAACAATACTTCATGCACTTGACAAGGTCCCGGATCTTCTATGGTATTTACAATTGAACTTACATGCCTTACACGGTGGCTTGCATCTCCTCAAGTTTTGAAAGAAGTCAATGTTGGATTACTGAGAGGGGGGGTGAATCAGTAATAGAGAAATCTAATCCTTTTTAACCATATAATGCAAATGTTATATCAATGTAGCATTATCATCCAATATTTGCAGAGTAAATAAACAATGAACAAATGAACAATCATACACACACATAGTACACTAGTGTTTTTACGTGGAAACCCAAAGCGGGAGAAAACCACATAATGCTTTTTCTTATATGTCTTGAAGAATTACATTCATTGGAAGCACCAAATTCCTTTGTTTTCCAGCTGCAACTGGAAGGAGGCTCCAACCCCCTAGTTTCTCTGGATACAACCCGAGGGAAGCTCCAACTCCCCAATTCTCTGGCTACAACCAGATGGAGACTACAACCCTCTTTGTTCTCTGAATACAACCGAAATGTGGCTAAAACCACTTGTCCTTTCCCCGTCCAACCGCCCTAACATATAAGTAGAATGATGGAACCACTGTCACGCTATCACTGTGAGATATACTGTTGTAAACTTGTACCAATCAACCTGCACCAAACAACCTCTACCAATAACCTAAACCATGCATCAACCTGTACCTAACATGTAATCAACCTGTACCATAAAAAAGTGCATCAACCATGCACCAACCTGTACCAAGCAACCTGTAATCAACTTTTACCATAAACAAGTGCATCAACCATGGACCAACCTGTACCTCAACCTCAACCAAAGTCCCTCATAAATTTCATCATCCAAATCTGATTTGTAACTCTGTAATAGACCTAGTGTATATGATCACATACTTGCAAACCTTACCTAATTTTAACAGCAAGAGACTAGCATTTTCATCAAACTTTACTTTAGTCTCACATGACTAGTTTTGGATTAGTCAACAACCCTAACTTGAAATAATCATAAATATGTACCTATAATGAATAAAGATCTGGAAATAGTACACAACATTCTTCAATTTGTTTTATGTAATTCCTCCAAGTGTCACTACTTGGAACCTCTCAGAAAAGGAGTTATAGCAAAAATCGCATACCTTGTTGAATTCTAGCTTATTATAGAGAGTGAACTTGTAGAGTGTGCCCCACATAGAATATTTGTTGTATGGATATGAAAATTGTACACATAATACTACTGAATGTAATCTAACCAACACATTTGGTCTTACTGAATTTGGATCTGTTATGAATAAGTTATGACATTTTTACCCGAAACACTTGTTTTAGACTAGTTTAAGGACTAGCCACAAACCCTATTTTCCACGGAGTGTAAATCCGAAAATACAATGAAACACAAGTGGAAATTCATCCCAAAACTACTTGGATATGTTCTCTCAATGGCCTCCCAATTTCACGGTCTGAATCATTCTAGAAAAAAAATTATTGCGAAAATGGTGAGATGACCTGTAAATAACATAGAAAACATCATCAAAAGAATTTATCCTCCCTTGAATTTTGGCCTTCATTACTTCACCTTCCCTTTGAAATTCATCTTATATATCCTTTGGTTACCTCATTCACCTATAGATATTCAATATGCTCAAGTGTGATTAAAATGAGAGAGCCTTGCCTCTTATTTATACTCTCAAAGTAGCTTACTTAGAAGCATCTTTTAGGCCACTTTGTCCACATAGTCATCTATGTCCAACTAAATTTCCCAATTTTCCAATGTATCCAATAGCCACTTGACCACTTAACCCATTTTCCTCATTTTAGGTTTAGCCTTCTTATAACCACTTTTCATAATTGGAAAGTTCTCCATTTACTTTATTATTTAAATAATCCTCCTTGACTTTGTCACTTCACTTTATTATTTAAATAATCCTCTTTGATTTTGTCACTTCACTTTATTATTTAAATAATCCTATTTGACTTTGTCACTTCACTTTATTATTT
>JASDQU010027079.1:14152-29492 GCA_032191745.1 Picea mariana
GATTAGCTTATTCCAAAAATTCACACAACTCACATATTTAAAGATATGTACAAATCTAAATCAAATATCAAAGACTTACAATGGTGGATCAACAGGGGGGAAATCCCCTTGCGTACTAGTTTCATTTCAGAACTTTGGAGAACATGTTTGAAAAAATATTCTTTGGACAAGGGCTTATGATATACCTTTAAGCGGTGTCCATTTACCACAAATGAAGTTTGATTTGCATCAATGGTTTTTATCTTGGTTGAACCATTATCATACATTGTATCCACCTCATAAGGTTCCAACCAATGGGTTGACAACTTACCTTTAAAATTTTTAAACCTGTTGTCATACAATAAGGCCCAATCACCTGGATGAAAGGACTTTTTCTTAGTAAACTTGTCATTCCATTTAGTCCTTTGACCCTGAATCAACATGGTCCTCTGAAGAGCATCTTGTATAATCTCATCAAGTTCATTCAAGTGCAATAATCTTTGTTTTTGTGCCTCATCTAATTCCATTCCTAATTGTATGGTTGTTCTAAAGGTTTTTACTTGAAACTCTGTGGGAAGTAAAACCTTATTCCCATACACCAATTCATAAGAGATATGTCATGCTGTATTTCTCCATACTATTCGGTAATCTCATAAGGCTTCAAGAAACCTATAAACCCAGTCTTTATGGTGCAGCTGAACTATTTTTGTGAGAATGGCCTCTATCACCTTATTGGTTGACTCCGCCTATCCATTTGCTTAGGGGTGATAAGGTGTATATTTTCGGTGCTTGATCTGATATTGTTCTGTGATGGATTTGACAAGATTCAAAGTAAATTGGGTCCCTTGGTCTGTCACTTTCTCTCTAGGTACACCAAAATGGGTAAATATTTCTTCAAATATAAAATCAATTACTGATTGTTTATTTGCATAATAAAAATATTTAACCTCTACCTATTTTGTCACATAATCCGTACAAACCAATATGTACCTTTTCCTTCTTGACATAAGGTTAATTGTTCCTAAGAAATCTAATGCCCATTTTTCAAAAGGTTTGATTACTACCTGCGATTGAAGAGGAATTTCATCAGTTGAAGTTGGCTTCCCCATCCTTTGGTAATCATCAATGTCGGCACATACTTTTTTGCATATTTAAAAATGGTTGGCCAATAATAGCCCGACTGTAATATTTTGTATGTTGTCCTCTTGTGCGAAAAATTTCCACCACATGGCCCATCATGGCAGGCTTTAAGAATGTCATGCATTTCATCTTCCCTTACACACCTTATAATCACCAAATCATGCCTAGTGTGGTATGGACAATTATCATGCCACATGTAATTAACACTTAGCTGTATGATTCTCTATTTTTTCTAAGAGGATAGATTTTGAGGGAATATTCATGTTACTAGATAGTTAGCCACATCTGCATACCAAGGAGTGTAAGTAGAGATAACAAACAAGTTTTCACCAGGAAAATTATCATTGACTGGTGTATTCTCTCTTGTATGCATAAGTCTAGGTAGAAAATCAACAATAAGATTATCTCTCCCTGGTCTATCTATAATAGTAATGTTGAATTCTTGTAACAGTAAAATCCATATTGTAATTCTAGCATTTGTGACAGGTTTATTCATTAAAAATCTAATGGTTGAGTGATCAGAGTGAACAAAGACCTCATATCTAGTTATATAGTGTCAGAATTTGTTAATGGCATGAAAAATTGCTAAGAATTCTTTTTCAGTAACTGTATAAATTAACTCAGCAGAAGAAAGGGTTTTGCTGACAAAATAGATAGCATAAGGAACTTGATTTTCTCTTTGGCCCAAAACAACACCTAGAGCTATATTTGAGGAATCAATGAAAATATGGAAAGGGAGGGACCAATTTGGCCCTCTCAGAATGGGAGCAGTTGAAAGATTTTGTTTTAAAATTTCAAAAGAAATTTGACATTCAGGATCCTAATGGAATTCAACATCCTTTGCTAACAATTTGAATAGGGGGGAAACTAGGTTTGTAAAATTTTGAATAAATATTCTATAGTACCCAGCATGCCCTGAGAAACTTCTAACCTCTTTTTGAGAACTAGGGATTTTGATTTGAGAAATGATTTCAATTTTAGTAGGATTAACCCTTATTCTGGTACCAGAGATATGATGACCTAAAACAATCCCCTCATTGAACATCATTTTGGATTTTTCATGGATGAGGGAAAGATCAGTTTCTCTACATTTGATCAATACTTTCTTTAGGTTGTCTAAGGCTTGTTGGAAATCACCCCCATATATTGTGAAGTCATCCATGTAGACCTCTACGCAATCATGATTCAAATAAGAAAAATATAGCCAAGACAGCCCATTGAAAGGTGGTAGGGGCATTACATAAGCCAAAGGGAAGAACCCTATAATCATAAGTACCCCAGGGGCAAGTAAAAGTGGTATTTTCCCAATCCTCTAGTGCAATTTGGATCTGGTTATAACCACTAAACCCATCCAAGAATGGAAAATACTTTTTCCTAGACAAAGTGTCCAACACTTGGTTTATAAAATGTAAAGGAAAGTAGTCTCTAAAGGTAGCCTTATTTAGCTCTCTAAAATCTACACAAATTCTCCATTTGCCATTTTTCTTAGGAACAATGACTAATGGAGATACTCACTTACTATCTAAAATGGGATAGATAAAATTGACATTTAGGATCTTTTGCAGCTCTTCTTTCACTGTATCCTTCAAGGATGGATTCATCCTCCTTTGAGGTTTTCTAACAGGTCTAATTTGATCATTGGTATAGATGCGATGGATACTAGTATCTGGGTGGATCCATTTTATGTCAGAAGAGTCTCATGCAAAGCCATCAGACTGTTCTTGAATCATTTGAATCAATTGATCTTGTTGTTCACCTTCCAAATCAGAAATGATATAAAGACACTTTCTAGGGCTGATTTCAACTAATTTCACAGGTGAATCTCTACCCTTGTTCATTGATTTCATAGTAAACAAGGTAGAAGGATGATAGAGTTCCTGAAATTCAAAGATGAAAATATGTTTATATTCCTGAAAATATTGTGGATATTCAATACATTTAGTCTCAGCTAGAAATTGGCTTAAAACTTGATCTTCAGAGGGTTATTGAAAACCTCTTATTTGTTCAATTGTTAACAAGGGTTGAACACATTCCTCCTTCCCTTATGGATTCTCCAACCATAAAGGAATTTTGGTAGTTGGTTGGGTAGGAGGGAATAGAGTAAGATTTTTGTCGTGAGTCCCATTGAAAATTGTCATCTCTCCAAACCGATAGCCAATGAATGCATCAACAATGGACAACCAAGGTCGACCAAGCACAATTGGATGTCCAAGTTCAGAGGATTTTGGATGTATTACCAAGGAGTTTACATGATACTCCTAGGAAGCTAGGGTGACGGTTACATCATCCAGACTTCCTCTTGGATTGATGATTGATTTGTCTGCTAATTCCAATAGGTTATAAGTTGGACTTAAGTGTTTTAGTTACAGTGTTTGCATGGTACCAACATGCATAACATTTATTGTTTCTCCAATATCAATAGGTATATTTGGTAATGAAATGTCCTTGATTTCTATGGTTACCACTAGGTTCCCTGGGTCATTGTATTTGCATGGCATTTCTGATATGAATTCAGACAATTGTCCAATCACATGTATAATAAGAGGGTACTTCCTCTTTCTTCCAATCTTTTTAATGCAAAGGTCCCTTACAATATTTGCATAGATAGGAATGTATTTAATAGCTTGTAGAAGGGGAGTCTTTGCACATATATTTCTTAGCTCAACTTCTAGATTGTGTCCTAAAGGCACCTTAGGTTTCTTTATAAGCAACCTTTCTGGATAAGGTGGAGAGTTATCTCCCCGAGGTAGTTCTAGTTGTGGAGTAGGTATCATTGGAAGGTCAGGATGAATTTCCTCTATAGCAGGGGTGTCT
Source organism: Picea mariana (assembly GCA_032191745.1). Lineage (NCBI taxonomy): Eukaryota > Viridiplantae > Streptophyta > Pinopsida > Pinales > Pinaceae > Picea > Picea mariana. The sequence continues at coordinate 18,086 of JASDQU010027079.1, forward strand.
CCATCTTCATCTAGTTTATTTTCTTATTGTTCTTCTTGAATAACCACTGTAGAATTTGATCTATTTGAGACCTTCCTTGACCTTAATTGGATTTAATTTAATGGAGCTGAGTTAATGACATAAGTCAGGAAGTTCTGCAATTCCACATTTTGTATAGGTTGGGTAGGTATATTATTAGGTTTTGCAATGGGTTATGCAAGAATTGGGGTAGGTCGAGGAGGATTTAGATTAAGTGGAGCTTGCAGTTGTTGCAGGTTTGGATTCATAGGAAATGTAACCTGTTTTTGTAGTTGAGGGGGTGGAGGTAGTCATGAAGGGGGATTAAATCTTGGAAAAAGATTATAGATATTAGAAGGGTAATGTGGGTATGTAGGAAAAGATGGTGTCTGGAAAGGGGCATTCCCATAGGTAGTTCCCCTCCATCCTTATTGCCAGGGATATCCTTGTGGTTGCTAGGGTGTCCACTGGGAATAAGGCATTGGAGGGACCCATTGTTGTTGTGGGTATTACATGGAGGGGTCTGGGAACATGTTAGGGTTTTGGTAATGTCTAGTATTGAAAACACAAATGTCTCTGTCTCATTCTTTTCATTCCCTTCCTCATCTTCCATATTTACAAACAACAATTTATAGGATGCAGGTGATGTTTCCCCACTAGGTGATGGTTCAACCACTGGATTGGTTGGGATATTCAGGGTTTCCAATACTTTATGCACTATTCCAACTGCAGATTCGACTTCTTCTACTACTACCTATGTTTCTTTTCCAAATCCTTCTTCTGATTGGGTCGCCACTTCTCATCCTGTTACTTGATGTGATATGTTTCCAAATTTCACAGTAGCTTCAACTTTAGGGTCTCATACTGTGTCTTCAATCACTGCTTCTGAACTTTCTCCCCTAAAAATATTTCTTGCATAGCGGTTAACAGAATTAGTGGGAGGAGTTTTTCTTAGACCAAATAAGTTTTATGGAATTTTTGTTTTAATAAATTTTCCTTTACTATATCTAAGTCTGCTCATATAAAAGAAAAATATCTAGTGCTAACACAACAAAAATCCTAACTACTAAAGGAAAGAGGACAACCTAGCTTTGGAGCAACCCCACCAGAGTGGATGCGCAGGTTCTTACCTTTCGTCTTACCATATTCTCTCTGCATTTAGGTCATCCTTCAAACCAATCCAACATCATCAAATCAATATAAATGCAAACACTTCCTATTACTGTTTACAACTCCCCGACAGCATCGCCAAAATGTTGGTGCAATTATATGTAGAATATATTGCCAATCAGTACTATGTCAACCATGATTCGTAATCAACAGAGTTTCTACACTATATTTGTCGGAAACAGGTGATCTTAATCTAATTGATAAACATTATTTATAAATCTAAAAATTTGTTTAAATCCAAAGACTAATCACACCTTCAAGGAATGAAAATCCTTCTATCTAAGGGAATGAAAATCCATCTATCTTAAATTAAGTCTTATCATTCAAAAATCTTGACAAAGAACACACTTGTAGAATTCAATAAGTTTCTCATACAATAAAGATAGTTTCCCACTTACTGGCTCATGAAATATAAAGGAGGGGATCCTATCCTCTTCCTACAATGCTTAACACTTTATCGATTCCAATCTACCTCTCCACACTCAATCAAATGCGGTGTATGAATAAATTCAAACTCAGACACTTTCTGAATATATCATAGATTCTAGGGAACTGTTTAATTTAACAAACCAAGAACATAAATCCATTTATCAATCCATGTAATGCGAAAGATGGATTATTAGGTTACTTTGGTGCTAACACACTTCTACAATTCAAGATAAATGACAAATTCAGAAATCACACTTCATAAATGTAACTAATTAACCACTACAAGTAGCTAAAAGTGAACTAAATAAATCATTTATAGTTTTTGGTGCACCACACCCATCATACCTCAATTCACATCTCATTCAAATCAAATATTGGGTTATGCTAAGTACAAGATGAAGAACAATTAAATTTAAGGTGATTACAAACTAGTGCCAGATCACACCACACTAGTACAGGAACGAGATCTACACTACAATTTTACAATAAGCTCGCCAAGTTGGTCCAGTGGGCCCTTTCCGATGCCAACAAGAAAGCTTAAAATATCTCATGAAATAATAAACATAAAGAATGCACTAGTTCAATAAATTTCACTTCATATTAATTCCCAAAAAATAAGTCGACAACAAATATCGAGATCTACACTACAATTTTACAGTAAGCTCGCCAAGTTGGACCAGTGGGCCCTTTCTGATGCCAACAGGAAAGCTTAAAATATCTCACAAAATAATAAACATAAAGAATGCACAAGATCAATAAATTTTACTTCATATTAATTCCCAACAAATAAGTCTACAACAAATATGTGTTCATAAACAAATATTCCAACATAGCATTATTCGACTCCCCTTCAGTGCCCTACAAACCCTCTTTATAAGAGAAACAACCTGATACAATCGAGGTAATAGATAATGTAATAATAAATACATCAAGTCTAATACATGATTTTCCCGTTTTGAAAATTACTTCATCCTCATGACACAAAGTGCATGGGGATGAAAGAATATCGTATAGACTCAAAAATAGGTGATCTCAACCACCCACTTACTCCTCGAGTTCATCAAAATATCCATCTAGTTAATGGCATTCATATTTGCAGATTCGGGTATCGGATGGCTCATTGACGCAGGTACCGAATGACCCAGAACATTCTAGTACCGGATGATTTTTCTGGAACAATTTGGTACTGAACGACTTATAAAACACTTCGATACTGGATGAGATGAATCGTGAGTACCGGATGACATGAAGTGTGAGAACTGGATACCTATTTTTCTAGTATCAGATGACATGGAGTGTGAGTACCGGATACTTGTTTTACTAGTACCAAATGCCCAGTCTTGCTACGATTTCCACAACAATATTGTTAGATGGCATGAAACATATAGATAATTGTCCTAACTATCAATAAACCATACAAATCATAGGATTAATCATTAATTACCTTACGTACACCAAGGAACATTCAAATGAGTATATCATCATGCAAAATCAATGGATCATCGATAGCTTTAGGGAATCAAAATAAATATAAGGCATAGGAGTAAGGTAACTGTGGATGTCAAAAAGGAGACCCAACAGGTCCTGGTCAAAAGAAGATTGTATCTTGTCAATCGAGGAGGAAACAGTCTTCAAGAAATGGAGATTGGATATGACATATCAACAAGCAATCAAATCCCCCATCCACAAAAGGAAACACCTCCACCAAGCTTGGAAGTCGTCAGAGGAAGGGGTCATCAAACTAAACTTTGATAGAGCATCAAACGATAATCCAGGGAAATCAGAGGCCGGAGGGATTCTTATAGATTCTGATGGTAGGATCTTGGCCATGTTTGTAAGTAAACTAGGGAACGATACCAATAATGGAGTGGCACTAGAAGGCCTCCTTAGAGGGCTAGCCATGCCCAAATCGAGGGGGATCAAAACCCTGATAGCAGAAGGCGAATCACTTCTAATAATATTGACTCTTAAATGACTAATTGATGGCTTTGAACCAGAGTAACTATCTTCAAATTGGATACTTTCTCATGGCTAGGTTCAAATTTTCGATCTATTTAAGAACTTCCTAGTGATTATCCAAAACCAAGTGCAAAGGATTGCAAATTTAGTGGCGGATTACTTGGCCAACCTAGAAATCCAACAATTGTCTTATCTAACAACATGGAATCTTGGGGACCCCACTAACTTGTCCATATGGCAGGATGCCATGAAGTTAAATAATTTTGACACTAGGCCCCTAGAAAGGGTGCCAAAAGTTGGGGCCAGGGAAACCACCTGGAGACCTGATAAGACAATCAAGACACCTGGACCACCAAAAGAATGGGTAAGTGGGTCGTCAATATTCATGTCAATGACACCAACTTATAATATTGATGGTATGTACGTTAAAGTGGGCCCCTGGATGGGATGAGTGGTTTCATTAGGGATCGAGGGGAAACTTCGTCATCAAGTGAACACGAGTCACAATCAGTGGAGCATGCGACAAGTATAGAATGAGGGTCGAGATAAGATCTACGAAATGAAGGTTATTTATGGGAAACAAGGAGGAAACCATGAGAAATCCCTAGGTACGTCTAGGAATCCAAGCCCACCAAGGTTGTGCGAGTACCCCATCCAAGTCGAGGACGAAGAGACGCCACATGAGGTTGATGGTGAAGTCAAGAAGGTCGAGGAGCATCTCGAAACTCCACAAAAACAAGGAGCTTGAATCTATTGGTTCTGTTATGCTCTCTTTTTTCTTTGAAGTCATAACTATCAGATGGGTCTAGTTTGTTTTAGCCTTCGTCCTTTTGTTTTCAGAAATATGAATAGGTCTTGTTTTGAGATAAACCTGTTTATGGTCAATCTGTTTTCTGAATGTTTGATGCAATTGTTGGGTTTGAACATATTACTACGGTTAGTGATGTAATTGTTGGGTTTGAACATATTACTACGGTCAGTAAGGGATCTGGTTTCCGTTTTGGCAAACCTTCACCGAACTTTCAATCTAGTCGTTTTAATGTCTTCCAAATCTATGTGGAAGTGTCTGAACATATAGTTTTGACTTGATTTTTGTTTCAACAGACCTCCCTAGCTTGTCTGTACTTTTACTATTTTTATATAGAAATATAAAGACTGTAGTTTTAGTTGTAAAACAAAAAGACGGACTAAAGCATTCAATGGTATCCATTTTAATCATTACCGATTGTTCTTACTAGTGATAATTGCAAAACTAAAATTTATGAATTCTTACCGATCATAATTGTAAAACTAAAATTTATTCATAATGGGTCTTCAATTGGATCCGTTTTAATTATCTCCCATTAGTCTTAAGAGTATGTAACAATCTCTGTACGCTTATATTTGACATTACATTCACTTCGCTTATAGGTTGAATTCTTCTACAATGTGTTTTCAAGGTGCTCATTCCAAACACTTTTCACACAATTTAGTAAATTTAAATGTAAGATTTTTTTTTCCTCAATGGTTTAACATTGACTATTCTAACATAGTTAATACATATATTACACTTTCATGTGCTCTTTCCAAAGTATTTTCACACAATTTAGCAAATATAGTTGTTTGAAGATTTTTTTGCCTCAATGGTTAACGTACAGGTTTTTCACACAATTTAGAAAATTTAGGTGTCTAAAGATTTTTTTCCACACTGGTTCACATATAGGGTTTTCACACAATTTAGCAAATTTATGTGTCTAAATATTTTTTTCCACAATGGTTCACTTACGGGTATTTCACACAATTTAACAAATTTAGTTATATGTATATTTTTTGGCCTCAATAGTTCACTTACATTGACTGCTCCCATATAGTTAATACATATATCACACTTTGGCATCGTGAAGATTTATTGACTTCAATAGTTCACCTACATTAACAGAGAACATATTGTTAAACATGTTATCACTAAGTAACTTTCCTAGGCTAAGGAGGGAACTCACAAAGGTAACCACATAACCACTTTAGAACTGAAACTAGCCTTTCAATTTTGAGAGGGATATCTCTTGTCACTTGGTCTCTAAAGATGGATTTTCTTTGAGGATCAGTGGCTAGGTTTTGATTAAGTGAAAATATATTATGGGGTTTGCTAGCAAGAAAAAGGGGATCTATTTGGGCAATGGAGTCAATCTTTGAAAGAAAATGAACACAATGTCTGGTAGGTAGAGTTCTCAAGGAAGCAAAGGCTAGGTAGATGATGAATTTTCAGTTTTTAAAATTGTTGTGGTAGGATGGAAGAAAGATGAAACAAATAACAATAATCAGAGCACCATGAAAGATGAATTTTGATGAATTAAGAAAGAAAAACAAAATTTAAATTGTTTAAATCTAAAGCACCATTTAGATTAATTTAAAACCCTTTGATATACAATTTAAACATATGAAAAGTTGCATATGAAAGGTAAAGTAAACTATAATAACATACATGAAAAGAAACACATACTTAAAGTCATTATCACAAGAATCTTTGGTATAAAAAAGCTCTCGACATCTGCACTAGTATTTCATTCAAATTCAGAATTTTGTACAATATTCAAATCAGATTTGTCTTTTGTACTTCTGCCAACCTCTTTGCACATTCAAAGTGTTCAAATATATAGATAAATATCATATTATATCCTAAGGAGGTCGAAATCCATATTTTCCAAAAATAGAGAGTTGTTACAATAGCTTAGGAGAGAATATTTGCCAAAACTCTGCTCATATCCTACTATCTAGGGTTTGATTTATGACCAACTAAAAATGTGTCAACTGAAGAGAAAATCATGGGATATGATAGGAGAGTATCCAAGATTCAATATCCATATCAATTTTAGATCCACCTTGCTAAGTTGGAGGTCCATCAAGTCGAATTTCAAAGATTCTAGAACTCTGTCAACAAATCTAGCTTGGCGAAATTTTGAAAAATAGGCCTCAAAGATCCTTTCATATCTTCCAAATAATAACACCTATGTAAAACCCGAGAGACATTTTTGTTATTGGGTCAGTACTTGACAAAAACCTCTTTTGTTTTTCAAAAATTTCTCTCCATCTCCTCAGAATCTGTGCCCAAAGATGATGATTAAAACAAGAAAACATTAAGTACTTAAATCTAGAAAAATGGACCGTAAAGATTCATTCAAATCTCTCAAACTATGACACCTGTGTAAAAACTAAGAGTGGTTTTTGTTATTGAATTCATTCCTGACAAAATAATTTCTGGGGTTTTCCAAAATCCTCTCCAGTTGGTCAGAAAATGATCTTGAAGTTCACTGCTAAAACAATCATTTCCAGAACTTGTGTAGTGTGCCCTGCAGACTTTGCATAACGTGTTTGATTTCTTAAAAAAAAATCATTTAGCTGGTAGTTGCAACATTCTTGGAGGCTAAACATGAGTGTTGTATCATCCATCAATCAGTATCCAATGTCCTTTAACCCTTTGTGTACCTACAACACTTGCGTAGCGAGCTGGTGTGATGCGTTGTGTAAATGTGACCTTCATAATTTGTGTAGTATGCTTTGCACAATACATCTATTTTTTTCTTCAAGACTCATCCAAATGGTGTCTGCAACATCTGTGGAGGCTATTGATGACTTTCGGGCCACTCACCAATCATTTTCCAATATTTATCATCTTTAAATATGCTTGCAAAATTTGCGTAGCGCAAGGTCGCTACGCAAACTCTGTACAATGCAGTTTTCAGCAAAACTAAAAACTGGTGTATTTTTAAGGGTTCTTCAAAAAAAAATTGGTGCAAGCATGAACCTAAATCTCAACCACCTCTGCAAGTAGCCCTAACCTCCTTCTAGCTTCATCATCAACTTGCATTATTTGCTTGAGAGACTTGTTTTATTTTTTCAATGATATGTTTTGTCTTTTCAAGCTTCTTACCTGTCTGAACAACAATGCACTTTTTCACAATTTTGACTGAGCATTTGACAGAGATGCACAAATAAAAATGGGACTAATAAAGATGAGAAGGCTCAAACACTGAAATATGTTAGTAAAATTTTCACAACGAGCAACAAGGCTAAGGTTTACTCCATTGTCAAAGGGTTCACCAAAGGCAGAGTTGAATCTATATCTTATACTTGCAGGTGCGGGGTATTTGGTAGACACTAGGATTTATCTTTTAGCACTTGCGCAACGAAAAAAGAGGATGTGTAGCGTGAGCAGAGGATGTGTAGCGGTTGGAGTAATTCAATTTTGATGTGGAGAAGAGGTCTGATCGCTGGAGGAGGACCTTATGCAATGAAAAATGGGTGATAAAAGACAAATGTAAGCTGGACAAACGAGATTTTAACAGAGATAGGTCCATTTGGGATGACAAGACACTTTGGGTAGCGCCTAGGTACTTGTGCAACATCTTTACATAGGTGTGCAACTTTCTGCAGTTTAAGTACAAAAAACACTCCATAGGTAGTAAAAAGGTCATAATGATTTTTGATGACCCTCCGATATACACAATATGTCATTATGCTTCATGACATCATCAAAAACCCACTTCACTTAAACCTATGACTTAAATCTTTTCCACATGCCAATTAGATTTTACTTCACAATAACCCAATAAACTTAACAACATTTTATGAGACACAACTCTTTAAAAGAACACACTCAATGACTTAAGTTGAAATGCATTGGTCTTCTCAAAACCAAGGAAGACCAATGCATGAGTCATGACTTTGTAAACATTTAACAACCCTATAACTCTACATTGAAAATGTTAATGCTAACAAAACATATTATTAACTTCCATATAACCAGCTAAGAATTTACTGCTGTGAGATTGCTCTCATGTATTTTTTATTCGAGCCCATCGTAGCTCACTATGTAAATTGCCTAAAATATAGGAAACCATCACCTTTCAAAACATTTCTCTGAGTCGTAGGTAGAAGTGCCTAAATATTTTTTTTTGAAGGTGGTGGAGTATCTCGAAACTCTACAAAAAGGTGGTGGAGTATCTCGAAACTCTACAAAAACAAGGAGCTTGAATCTATGGGTTCTGCTATGCTCTCTTTTTGCTTTGAAGTCATAGCTATCAGATGGGTCTAGTTTGTTTTAGCCTTGGTCCTTTTGTTTTCAGAAGTATGAATAGGTCTTGTTTTGAGATAAACCTGTTTATGGTCAGTTTGTTTTCTGAATGTTTGATGCAATTGTTGGGTTTGAACATATTACTACAGTCAGTGATGTAATTGTTGGGTTTGAACATATTACTACGGTCGGTAAGGGATCTGGTTTTCATTTTGGCAGACCTTCACCAAACTTTCAATCTGGTCGTTTTAATGTCTGCCAAATCTATGTGGAAGTGTCTAAACATATATTTTTGACTTGATTTTCGTTTCAACAGACCTCCTTGGCTTGTTTGTACTTTTACTATTTATATATATAAATATAAAGACTGTAGTTTTAGCTGTAAAAAAAAAAATACAGACTAAAGCATTCAATGGTATCCATTTTAATCATTCATTGATTGTTCTTACTGGTGATAATTGCAAAACTAAAATTTATGAAGTCTTACCGGTCATAATTGCAGAACTAAAATTTATTCATAATGGGTCTTCAAGTGGATCCGTTTTAATTATCTCCCATTGGTCTTACCAGACTATAAAAATCTCTGCATGCTTATATTTGACATTACATTCACTTCAGTTATAGGTTGAATTCTTCTACAATGTCTTTTCAAGGCGCTCATTCCAAACACTTTTCACACAATTTAGTAAATTTAAACGTAAGAATTCTTTTTCCTCAATGGTTCAAAATTCACTGTTCTAACATAGTTAATACATATATTACACTTTAATGCGCTCTTTCCAAAGGATTTTCACACAATTTAACAAATATAGTTGTTTGAAGATTTTTTTGCCTCCATGGTTAACTTACAGGTTTTTCACACAATTTAGCAAATTTAGATGTCTGAAGATTTTTTGCACACTGGTTCACTTACAGGTTTTTCACACAATTTAGCAAATTTAGGTCTCTGAATATTTTTTTCCACACTCGTTCACTTACAGGTTTTGCACACAAATTAACAAATTTAGTTGTATGTAATTTTTTTGGCCTCATTAGTTCACTTACATTCACTGCTCCCATACAGTTAATACATATATCACACTTTGGCACCATGAAGATTTATTGACTTCAATAATTCACCTACATTAACAGAGAACATATTGTTAAACATGTTATCACTAAGTAAATTTCCTAGGCTGAGGAGGGAACTCACAAAGGTAACCACATAACCACTCTAGAACTGAAACTAGCCTTTCAATTTAGAGAGGGATATCTCTTGTCACTTGGTCTCTAAAGATGGATTTTCTTTGAGGATCAGTGGCTAGGTTTTGATTAAGTGAAAATATATTATGGGGTTTGCTGGCAAGAAAAAAGAGATCTATTTGGGTAATGGAGTCAATCTTTGAAAGCAAATGAACACAGTGTCTGGGAGGTAGAGCTCTCAAGGAAGCAAAGGTTAGGTAAATGATGAATTTTTAGTTTTTTAACTTCTTGTGGTAGGGTGGAAGAAAGATGAAACAAATAACAACAATCAAAGCACCATGAAAGATGAATTTTGATGAGTTAAGAAAGAAAAACAAAATTTAAATTGTTTGAATTGTTATCGCTCAGTTTGTAGTTTAGGTCAAGTAGCTGGAGGGTAAGGGTCAAACTGGCGTAACATGAGCTTCCCCACCCACTGTCACCTCGATGGGGGGCTCTTTCTATTTAGGGTGGCTAAGCCCAAGAGAGACGTCCCTGGCAATCTGGGGTTTTGAAAGGGAAAGGTTCAAAGGATTAAGGCTAGTTTCCCCTTCATAGATTACCGCCAAGAAGATAGTCAATTGAAGAACAACAACAGAGAAGGCCCCTGCTTGCGAGACAAGAAAACAATGAAACTAATATGTGCAATAATGGTTAGTACTTCATAGATCAATGACTATCTATATTTCAATGTATATGAACATATATAACAGTAAATATTGACGAAGTCAATGTTTGCAATAATGACAACGACAATATAAAGTCACTTGTCAATAAATACCAGAATGATATAGCATCCAATGAAAATGATCAATCCTTGAATTAACTCAATGCATTAAATATCATCAAATGCTCATATATAACAGAGTGTTGCGTCAATATACTAGGGACAACGTCAGCTTTTTCTAGGGTTAGTATGATAGACAAGAAGGTCAACGTTTTGCAATTTCGCCAATGAAGATTATCAATACATCAGTGTCTATCATTAGATGACCAAGCCACAGTATTTTATATCAACCAAAAGATTAATAAAGGCATGATGTCATCATTTTCTGCTAGGTTAGTAGACATTAGGGTTAGTTAGGGTTTCAAATTTGAAAGTTTTGAAAGATTGTTTTTTGCACAACAAGCTCAACGTTGGAGAGAAAAACCAATGCCTTAGGGTATTATGGAGTCAAAAGTAGGGGCAAGATCTCAGGAGGATCAAAATCTAAAGACTAGAGAGTTAGGTTCTATGGTACTGCAATGGCAGGGCCCTAGAATCAAAACCCTAAGGGGAGGAGGCTCATTCCGTTGTTGCTTAAGCAAGGCCTCATGCTCCTCCCTCTTTCTTTAAATATTCTCGGCAAAATGGCTAGCTTTAAAACACAAATCTAAGGGAGAAAGGTGTTGCAAGAGCAAGGCCCTTCAAACCCTAAAAAGTTTAAAACCCTAGGTGTATAATCAACTAGGCTTAGGGCGTCACCTTTGTTCAACTTATATCTCAAAGCTAACTCAGAAAAAAGGATGATTAGTGTAGCAACGACTAGGCTATATCCTCCTTAATCAATGGCTAAAACAAGTTTCTCAAGCATGGGGACA
>JASDQU010027080.1:1004-13263 GCA_032191745.1 Picea mariana
ACCTTGAAGTATAAATGAAAAGATAAAGGCAATAAAGGGCTTGGAAAAAATGCATCCATGACGGGTACAACTCGCCTCCTACAAAGGCACCTACAGACAACACCTGCCCTTTGTCTTACTGTGACTGGACATCCCTAGACCATATCACCTCATAAAACATGGCTTGAATGATCTTCTGAGGAAACTTTCCTTATCTTGTGGGTATTATCCCAGTAGGTTATTCTGTCGGTTTCTTCAGCTTTGTATAGTAGATCTGTGTAATGTCTTTGAGCTCTTAGATGATATGCTAGGGATTTCATGCATGTATTTGATAACTTTAATGATGAAATATGACTAACATTGCTATGATCCCGAGGACTGATGAGCCCATGGAGGGCGTAGTCTTTGATGTGCAAGACCATACCCAACGGACAGGTACCAGTGGACCGGTACACATGGGGATATGATTAGTTCGGACCTCCATGGGGCTGAAGAGCCCATCAGATGGTTGCTGGGATGGCAGAGGCAGGACAACGTTGTGATGAGCATTTGCACAAAGAAGACAGAAGGACGTTCCACCAGGACACCGTAGCAGAGCCCAGCCTAGGGGGGATCACCCACTGCAGATGGGACGATTGCTTTTGATGGACAGGATGTCACCTGAGGCAGCTGGACGTTTTCTGGAGCGCGTGGCAGTGTGCTGAGATCGTTTGGCACATGTGGCAGCTTGCAGGAGCCCTAGAAGGGCCAACGTTTTGCTCTTTGGATGCTGATCTTGCCCAAAAAGGGCCAACGTCTCCCTCAGAGGGGCCTGACGTCTCCCTTTTAGCTCATATTTTGACATTTTTAGCATTTAATGTGACAAATAGTGTAATATTGTTAAGTCAGCCTTGTCGGCTGTTTTAATGACCTATTTTTGTAATTAAAGGTCATAAGATTGGTATAAATAGAGGATGTTGAGCCTCATTTTGACATAACACAACTCACTCTCTTGTGAGAGGATCATTTTTTAGTCTTTTGCTTTGGTATTTTGCTCTTGGAAGTGAGGCACTAGCATTGTGGAGGATCATTCTTGGCATTGTTATGGTGTTTCTATCATTGGAAGGTTTACAACTAGGGTTTGATAAGCTCTTCATTGATTTGTAAGTGTATTTCTCATGCGAAACTTCTTGATTGAATGGTTGTAGGTTAAATCTCTTACATTTATGGTTACATTGTTATTATTTTGCTTAATCATTGAAACCCTAGGTGGCAAGCACACAAGTAGGTCCTTGCTTCATGTCCCCATGATAGATGACTTGTCCTAGCCATTGATTAAGGAGAATATAGCCTAGCCGTTGCTACACTAATTCCCCTTTTTCTGAGTTAGTTTTGAAACATAAATTGAAGAAAGAAGACGTCCTAGGCCTAATTGAGTTTACACCTAGGGTTTTGACTCTTAGGGTTTGAAAGGCCTTGTCTTTGCAACACTTTTCAGCCCTAGATTTATGTTTTGAAGCTAGCCGTTTTTACCAAGGATTTTTAAGGAAAGAGGGAGGAGCATGAGGCCTTGCTTAAGCAACACCGGAATGAGCCTCCTCCCCTTAGGGTTTTGACTTTGTGGCCCTGCCATTGCAGCACTAGAAAGCCTAACTCTCTTGTCCTTAAATTTAGATTCTCCCGAGACCTAGCCTTTACTCTTTGACTCCATTATACCCTAAGGCACTAGTCTAGAACTCCAACGTTGAGTCTCTTGTGTCAAAACAAATCTTTCAAACTTCATAAATTTGAAACCCTAACTAACCCTAACGTCTTACTAACCCTAATTTGATGATGATGTCATGCCTCTCTTGAACTCTTGTTTGATGTGAAACGTTGTGGCTTGGTCATCTAGCAATATACATTGAAGTGTTGATTATTTTCATTGGCTAATTTACAAAACGCCCACCTCCTTGCCTATTTAACTAACCCTAGAACAAAGCTGACGTCACCCTTAGTATAGTGACGCAGCAAGTCTTTGTGAGCATTTAATGATATCTAAAGCATTGTGTTAAATCAAGGGTTGATTATCTATATTGATGCTATATCATTCTGTATTTATTGAGAAGTAGCATTATAAGCCATACCCTTTATTGCAATCATTGACTTCGTCAATAATTACTATTATTTATGCTCATTAAATGATGATAGTCATTGATTTATGAAGTACTAACCACTGTTGTACATTTTAGTTTTATTGTTGACTTGTCTCGCAAACAGGTACTTCTACTATGGTTTATCTTCTTCTTGACTATCCTCTTGGCAGTAATCTGTGAAGGGAAAACTCATCCTGATCCTTTAGAACCTTTGTCCTTCAGAACCCCAGATTACTAGGGACGTCTCCCTTGGGTCTAGCCACCCTAAATAGAAAGAGCCCCCCATCGAGGTGACAGTGGGTGGGGAAGCTCCTGTTACGCCAGTTTGACTCTTGCCTTTCAAAGCCACTTGACCTATACCACAAACTGAGCGATAACAATACCCACCTCAATCTCTTGCACGGTGAAGAGCTTAGTAGTAGTGTTGACCAAGGGAGGGGGGGTCAACCTTAGGATCTTGCTCATAAAGCTGCTTTGCAGATGTTTCCATAAAGACCAACTCATGTTCCTCAGCCAATTGCGCACCCTCCTCAGTACTCATTGTTCTTCTGTGGTCAAAGTCACACTTATTGCCAATGAACATGATAGTCATATTTGAATTTACATATTGTCGAACATCCTCAAGCCAAGTAGCAAGGTGATTGAAAGTTTGTAGCAGCCTAAATGACCCATAGGACAATCCAAACCTATGAATTGAAGAAGACAACCAACGCCAAAGGATTGCCTACCGTTTCTATTGCACAACATCAAACACTTCCACGACAACACATTTTGTCCTTGTTGCTTTCTGGAGCTCCTTTACGACTGTAATTACGCTATTCCTGTGAGCATTATAGCGAGCCTTATCATGAGAAAAATTAGCTTCTCCNTATCATGAGCAAAATTAGCTTCTCCCGCAATCTGGACAAGCTCATACTGCCGAGAAATGCACTTAATGTTTCCCTAACTCAAGGAAATGAGTTATCATGCCTCGAGTGGAAAATGTAACTCCCAGCCAGCCGTACCCTTGAATGGTTAACTTCAACGTCATGTTTATCATTTGCTTCCACATTATTCTTGACTAGCACTTCGTTACTCAACATACCTGCCTCATTTGAGTTACTTGGGCGTCATGATTTTGATATCAGATTTTTCCTTTTTTTCCAGAATGATTAGTACGCAGACCTGATGTATTGCTGTAGCGATATTTATACTAAGTCATAAAATCAACTTAGTGCTTAGATATATGAAGCCTTACAGAGGGCATAGTCTTGTGATGGATCGAAACTTGATTTACAACATGAAAACATATCCTGTAATCCTATAGGATGACAACAACCTACAACACTATATCCATCCTCTGTTTTGCAATTTATCTTGTTATCAGAGAGCAATTTAAGAGGGATGTGTTATCCCCCCACTTTAGGGATAACTAAGGACATTATGTCTCGAGGCCCACAGGTCCTAGACATGGAGTACCGAGAGCCAGATCGACTTGAGCATGGCCCTGGAGGGCCCATCTTTTCTTCCTTTCAGCGCCTCCACCTTGTCAGCAACAACAACATCCATCACCTTGGCTTGGTCCTGTAGTAGAAATGGATCTTGCTCCATGAGGTAATGAGTCCAGGTATCATGGTATGTGTCACTCTGATCCTCGAAACCTTTGAATATGTGCATTTAATTCTTTTTGTTTCTAACGGGTGCTTGGATCTTATACTTATCCACTTGACCATGTCTGGGGTGAATGACAGGATGCCCTAGTAAGCTTGTGCCCATAGGTTTTGAGTTGCCACTGGGGGGATTTATGAAAAGTCATCGTCCGCTCCCTTCATACTTATCACTTTCCATCTTACTTCCCGCTCATCCGTCCCATTACATTGGTCTAGGCATTGGGTTGGCCAATCATTTAAGGGTTGCACCTTTCCTTGTGGGAAGAAGGGGCTAAAGGCCCAGAAGGTAAAAGTAGCTGGCAAAAGATAAAAGCCTAAAAATAAAACCTGAGATGCTTCGCCCAGGGATCCCTGAGAAAGAAGTAAAAAGATTCTCAGCAAGAAACAAGAGTTACCCATAAAAATAATAGAAAACAAGATCTAGTTAGAGGATAGGGGTTCTCATCACGAGCCAACCTATTAGGTCCATGGGCATCTAGCGGTATGACACTACTAGCAGCTGGTTACCAAGCCAGGGTAGTGGCTCTTGGTGGCATAGCCAAGAGAAAGGGGGTCTCATCACGAGCCAACCTTCTCATTTCCATGAAAGTCCTTGTGGGTAACATTGCCACCACTGGTCACCACGCCAGGGCAGTGTCCCCTGATTAGCTTCTTGAAAGAAAAAGCAATAAAGAAAATAAGAATAAAAGACATGAATGGGCTTGGAAACATTTGCATCCAGGACAGGTGCAGCTCGCCTTCTACAAAGGCACCCACAAGTAAGCCTTGCATTTCCTTGCTATCACTGCACCCCTTGTCAGGACATCCCTTATCCACTTCACCCATTAGCATGACTTGAATTTGATCTCTTCCGGAAACATCCTTTTCCAGTGGACACTAGCCCAATAGACACCCTGTCACTTCCTCCAAACTTGCCTTGCAGATTTGTATAATATCTTTGAGCAATTGACTGGGTAGAAAGGGTTTTATGCACATGTTTGATATAATTGATGATTGGATGTGATTGACATTGCTATGATCCCTGTGACTTATGAGCCCATGGAGGGCGTATCTGTTGATGTGCAGGATCATACCCGACAGACAGGTACCATATTTGATAGGTACACATGGGGAGATGATTAGTTCGGACCTCCATGGGGCTGAAGAGCCCACCAGATGGATGCTGAGACCCCAGCAGGGGGTAGAGCCAGGACAGAGGGGTTTGCACCGGAGAAG
The DNA here is from genome assembly GCA_032191745.1 of Picea mariana. NCBI lineage: Eukaryota > Viridiplantae > Streptophyta > Pinopsida > Pinales > Pinaceae > Picea > Picea mariana. The sequence continues at coordinate 5,962 of JASDQU010027080.1, forward strand.
AGGACGTTCCACAAAGGCACCCTGACAGAGCCTTACCTAGGGGGGTTGTGCCCTCTCCATTGGAACATTGGCCTTGGAAGCCCCATGATGTCATCCAAGATGCCCATGACGTCATCCAACATTGTGGATGTTTTGGGGAGGCAGTTATGGCAGTTGTGGCACGTGTGGCAGCTTGGAGAAGCCCAAGGAGGGCTAACGTTTTGCTCCAGGAGGCCAATGCTGCCCTAAAAAGGGCTAATGTCACCCTAGAAAGGGCATGACGTCTTACTTTTGCTTGATTGGGGTTTAATTTGTGACATTTAATGTAAAACAATATTATTTGGTATTTTGGCCTTGTCGGCCTTTTGGTGACCTAAATTTTATTAAGGTCACTTGGTATTGTATAAGTAGAGAGATAAAACTCTCATTTTGATCATCATCTTTCACTCACACTTAGTGAGGTCTGAAATTTGTGCCCTCCTTTAGGGTTTTTGGCTGAAAATTGATGCGCACTTGTTGAAGGAGGCTCTTTTTTGACTATTTTGGCATTTTCTTGGTGGAAGGTTTACAACTAGGGTTTGGCTATATGAATGCTTGATAAATGTAAGTGAATTTCTGCAAATCCTTCTTTATTTGAATGGTTCTAGTATCTTTTATTTGCATTTTAATGAAATTTGCTGAATTAGACCCTAGGTAGCAAGCACATGTTGGTGTCCTTGTTTCATGTCCCTATTAAGTTGTGCTAAGAGCCATTTTTTGCTGAAGATAAGTGTTAGAGCCTTGCCTTAGCAACACTCTACCATTCAATCTTTAAAGCTAGCCGTTTTATTCTTGTCATTGAGCTAAGGAAGGAGGAAAACGCACTAAGGCCTAGCGTTTCTACACCTTAGTGAGTCGTATTTCCCTAGGGTTTGATTGATGAAGCCTTGCCTTAGCAACACTTCATCATTAAACTCTCTTGTCCTTAGCCATAGCATTTATTACTCAAGGTAGCCATTTTAAATTACCTTTTGAGCTAGAGAAGGAGGAAGGCACATTAAGGCCTAGGTCTACTACACCTTAGTGAGTCGTCTCCCCTTGGGTTTGATTGTTGAGGCCTTGCCTTAGCAACACTTCAACATTTAACCCTCTTGTCTCTAGCCCTATCATTATCATTTCAGCCCTTCAACATTTGTAGCTATTTTGACTCCATTTGCCCTAATAACGCACTGATCTAAGACTTCTTGCGTTGAGTACCTTGATCACACACAACTTCTAAATATTCTTGAACAATCGTTAACTACTTCTAACCCTAGCTTAGACTAACATTCACTAACCCTATTGCTGCTATTATCTACTTGTGTTATACTTATACCTTGCAACACTTACTTATCTTTAAAAAAATTGAGTGATTGGCTGAAGCATTGCTTCCAATGTTGGTATTGTTACATTGATGATAAATTGCCATTGCACATTGAGAAGTTTCTTCTTTAGCATTTATTGTGAAGTGATACATTGAAATCATTGCTAGTTTACATCATTGATTTTCTTCATCAATATTTTTTATCAATTGCTTTATATTAGAAGTCCATGATTATATGAAGTACTAACCAAGCAAGTGATCTTGCGCATGTATAGTTTCCTTGTTGCTTTGTCTCGGCAGGTACACTTTGTTGGTTATTATTTATCTTTATTGGATGATTAGCCGGGACTTTCTGATTAGTGGTGACTTGTGAGGGGTAAAATATTACTTAGCCTTTTAAGCCTTTGCCTTCTGAAAACCTCAGGTCACCAGGGACGTCTCCCCTGGGCCTACCACCCTAAACAAAAAGAGCTATTCTATCGAGGTGACATTGGTGGGATAGTCTCAGTTTCAATAGTTTGCCTTTCATTCACCCATCCTTTACTCCAACTACAAACTGTACGATAACATTTTGGCGCCGTTGCCGGGGAACACTGAGTGAATTCTCCTCAAAAGACGACACTTTTTCGGTAAGCCTTTCCTCAAGAGTCTTTATCTTACAAGCTTACCTGGTGACTCCACGTAGGGTAATTTCCCTTATCTTTTGATAATTTCAAGCAAATTATCTGGCGTCTCCACAAACCACAAGGAGGTGCAATAACCCTCCTCAATCCTTCAGAAGAAAGCCTCCCCGAAACTCTCCTGTAGTAAAATCACTTTTCAGAGGGAGTCTTCCTTTGAACACCATGTCTAGCATAACAACTCAGACCAATACACCGAAACCAGCCAATAACCAAAGACAATGGTCATCCAGTCTCTTCAAACCACTAGACATGTCAGCTATACCAGGCCTAGGTAAATGCCACGCAAGTATGAGAAGTGGTTGCCTAAGTTTACCGGTACTGATGCAATCAGTGTCGAAGAGCATATGAGCAATTTTTGGGCATTTTTTTAGCTTCACCCCATTAGTGATGATGCTGAAGACCTAGTCATGAAATTGTTCTCCGCTACCCTCCTTGATGCTTTAAGGCGTTGGTACGACAGTCTTCCCGATGGTAGCATTAAAACCATGGACAAACTAGAAGAAGCCTTTCTCAAGAGATGGAGTATCAAAGAAGACCCCAACATGCTTCTGACTAGGTTGAATTCCCTTTGGAAACATGAGAATGAAACCATACGAAAGTTCCACACTAGGTTTGAGACCTTGTTGCAGAAGATCCCTATGATCCATCATCCAACCGATAATTTCCTCGTTTACATCTACACCAAAGCTTTCACGAGTCAATTAGGGTATCTCCTCAGGGATAAGAACCCCCAAACAATCTAAGAAGCTCAAGAATTGGCCACAAAGATTGAAGGCAACCTCCACTTGTACAAAATTGAGCCTTTCTCGAACCCAAGGGGGAAAATGGACACTAAACCTAACAATCCACAACACCGAGCTTACTTCAGACCTTTGCGCCAGCATGGAAAAATTACAAGCTACCATGGATGGCATCATAAAAAATCAAGAGCTAATGATGAATAGGATTGTCAACCTAGAAAGAGCCCAAAACCAAGCACCAATGGTCCCTTACAAAGGCCAATTCCAAAGGGGGAACCAAGTTTATAATCCGAAGAATGATCAAGAGGTCCCTAACACCCTAGCCCCTGCAAATGTCATGGATGAAAATCCTTGGTGTTTGTAGTGTAGTGAAGCACATTGGGAATATGAGTGCCCTTACAACAATGGAGGCCATGAACAAGTGAACAATGTAGGTCATGTCATAGAAGGCCCCCAAATTTGCCTAAACATCACTCCTGAAGAGCATCGAGAAGGCATAAAGGAAGCAACCAGGAAGGCTAGGATGGAGCTGATAAACAACTTAGACCAAGAATCTAAAGAGAAAGTTGAAGAAACAAGAATTTCAGGTGTATATACTATAGACAAAAGAAGCTAAATCAACCTATCTCTACCATTCCTGCAGTAACTCAAACAAAACCTCCACCCTTGGACATTCTCCTTCCTAAGACATCCAAAACCGAGAGGATACACTTAAACTTTGACTTTGAAGGGGCACTATAAAAAATAAACATAACCATCCCTCTGAGAGAAGTCATTAAAGTGCCATCTGTTAAAGAATGATTTGACAACTTCTTCAAAGGATCAGATGGACCCATGGACCCTCCGATTATGTTACAAGTTGATCACTTTAGGGTCCAGTATGATGAACATCCTCCCTTTTTCATGACCTTGATATGATTGATAAAAGCCTCAACAATTGCATGTTGGATTTAGGCGCTGGTGCTAACATGATGTCTCTCAAGGTCATGCAACAATTGGGCCTAAAAGTCACAATACCTTACATAAATGTGTGTGGCTTCGAGTCTAGAGCCATACCCACACATGGGGTAATCCAAAATGTGGAAGTTTGCCTCAAAGAATATCCTGAGAAAGTAATGCACATTGACATTGTGGTAGTAGACGTCCCAGATGTGTGGGGGATGTTGTTGTCTAGGAAGTTTGCCTCAATGTTGGGTGGTACCCTCACGATGGATCTCACTTATGTGAATATACCTTTGAAAAATGGAACCACAGGTCGTCTCCCAAATATACCTATGACTACAACCAATGTGCAAGAAGCTAGTGATCTCATAAAAAATGACAAAGCATATGAGCAAATCATGGAAAGTCTTTCTGCGTTTTCTCCGAATGATATGCCTTTTGCAACAGAGGAAGACTTCGATCAGATTCAATGGCCCAAGAAAGAAGAATACCAGCAACTCCTAGACAAATATAAAGACAAAGAAGTTGGGACTGTGAAATTACTAAAAACAGGAGAAAGTGATATATTGATTTGACCTTCCCAACAGGAAGTCTTTACAGAAGAATCCCACGCCCTCCCTCTGCACAGTACACCAGGGTTGTTCAAGAAACAACCAAATTCAAAATCAGAGAATACAAGGAAGGGGATGTAGTATGGATATCGGATACCAAGAAAGGAGAGCCAACTAATGTCAAAGGAAGTACTCAATTTTGGCTCAGACCTTTCAAAGTTGGAAGAAAATCAGTTGACGACTCTTACTACTTGTCCACTTTGGAAGGAAGAAGGCGCCCATTACCGGTCAGCGGGCACCTCCTTAAACACCATCAAGGTGGGGGGACCTGACTTCACAGGTAAGTACAGGTAAGTAGGTAGGCATTTGCATTCATTGTATATACCATTGCATTGCATACTGTTATCGCACAGTTTGTAGGAAAGGTTTAGATAGCTTGGAGTCAAAGCTCAAACTGGCGTAACAGGAGCTTCCCCACCCACTGTCACCTCGATGGGGAGCTCTTTTTATTTAGGGTGGCTAATCCCAAGGGAGACGTCCCTAGTAATCTGGGGCTTTTGAAGGAAAAGGGGCAAAGGTTAAAGACTCAAAGGCTAGGATAAGCCTTCCCCTCACAGATTACTGCCCAAAGAGATAGTCAAGGAGAAGATCTTCCACTGAATGGCACCTGTTTGCGAGACAAGGCAAATGAAACTAGAAATGTGCTGCAGTGGTTAGTACTTCAAAACATTAATGACTATCTTTAACATATATGAGCATTAATGGATGTAATTATTGACGAAGTCAATGATTGCAATAAAAGCTTATATTTTATATCACTTCTTCAATAAATACAAAATGATAATAGCATTCAATGTGTAAAATCAGATCTTTATTATATCACAATGCAATAAATATCATAAATCTGCTCATATAGATATTGTTGCTGCGTCACTATTGCAGAATTAAGGTGACGTCAGCCCTATTTCAACTAGACAAATAAGTGGACCTTTTGCTAATTAAACCGATGAAAATGTTCAACACTTAAATGTTTATCAAAGGGAAACAAAAGCCACAACGTTTGCACTTAAACAAGGGTCAAAGAAAGCTTGACGTCATCAATAATGTTGCTGCTGCAAAGGTGACGTCAGCCCCAAAATCAAGTTAATTTGAAAGACAAAGAGTGGAACGTTTTGTCAAACAAGCTTATGAATGTAATCAACAACTCAAAGTCTATTAAACAAGGTGACAAATGTCAAAACGTTCTAAGCCAAGCAAGGGTTTTAGACAGGTATGATGTCACCTATATTGTTGCTGTTTTAGGGTTAGGGTTAGCTAGTCAAAGAGGTGGACGTTTTTGACAAATCAACCAATGGAAAAGCCTAAAACCTCTATGGCTATCAAGAGATGAGTCAGCCGCAACTTTTAGTCCAAACACAAGTCTAAATAAGGCAAGACGTCATCATCAATTAGGGTTAGTCTAGATGCTAGGGTTAGTTAGGGTTTCAAATTTAAAGAGTTTGAAAGAGTGTTTAAGCACAACAAACCTCAAACTTTTGTTCTTAGACTAGTGCCTTGGGTTAATGGAGTCAAAAGGAGAGAAGCTAATGGCTTGGACGGACTTAAAACTAAGGACTAGAAGGTTAGGTTTAATGGTGCTGCTATGGCAGGGCCACCAAATCAAAACCCTAAGGGGAGGAGGCTCATTCCGGTGTAGCTAAAGCTAGGCCTCATGCTCCTCCCTCTTTCCTTAAGACTCTTTGGCAAAACGGCTAGCTATAAAAGATAGATCTATGGCTAAAAAGTGTTGCTTGGGGACAAGGCTTTTCAAACCCTAGAAGCCAAACCCTAGGTGTAAAACAAATTAGGCCTAGGACATCTTCTTTCTTCAATCTATGCTTCAAACTAACTCAGAAAAAAGAAAGGTTAGTGTAGCTATGGCTAGGCTAAACCTTCTTTAATCAATGGCTAAACAAGTTATTATCATGGGGACATGAAGCCACAACCTACTTGTGTGTTGGCTCCCTAGGGTTTTAGTGGTTAAGCAAATAATAACAATGTAACTATAAGAGTAAGCAATTCTACCTACAACCATTCAATAAAGAAGTTTTGCATGCAAAATTTACTTACAAATCAATGAAGAGCATAATCAAACCCTAGTTGTAACACCTTCCAATGATAACAAGCACCGTGCACATGCCAAAGATAATCCTCCAAGATGTAGCGCCTCAACTCCAAAAAACAAAAGTAACCAAGACAAGAGCTAAAAGCAAGTCTCTCACAAGAGAGTAAGTTGTGTTATCCAAATGAGGGTAAAACGTCCTCAATTTATATCATCTCTATGACCTTTAATTAACAAATAGGCCATTAAAAACAGTCGACAAGGCTGACTTTACAATATTTCATTATTTGTCACTTAAAATGCTAAAAATGTCAAAATAGAGCTAAAATGGGAGACGTCAGGCCCCTCTGAGGGAGACGTTGGCCCTTTCTGGGCATGACCAGCATCCAAAGGACAAGACGTTGGCCCCTTTGGGCCTCCTGCAAGCTGCCACACGTGCCACAAGGTCCAAACACGCTGCCACATCCTCCAGGAAACGTCCAGTCTGCTATGNCGTCAGGCCCCTCTGAGGGAGACGTTGGCCCTTTCTGGGCATGACCAGCATCCAAAGGACAAGACGTTGGCCCCTTTGGGCCTCCTGCAAGCTTACACACGTGCCACAAGGTCCAAACACGCTGCCACATCTTCCAGGAAACGTCCAGTCTGCTATGGTGGCGTCCTGTCCATCAAAGCCATCATACCACCTGCAGGGGCTGATCCCCCATAGGTCAATCTCTGCCAAAACGTCCTGATGAGGGCGTCCTTCTTCTTCTCCATGCAAGGGCTCGTCACAACTCTGTCCTACCTCTACCATCCCAGCAACCATCTGATGGGCTCTTCAGCCCCATGGAGGTCCGAGCTAATCATCTCCCCATGTGCACCGATCCTCTGGTACCTGTCCACCGGGTATGGTCCTGCACATCAAAGACTACGCCCTCCATGGGCTCATCAGTCCTAGATATCATAGCAATGTAAATCATATTTC
>JASDQU010027080.1:13363-30694 GCA_032191745.1 Picea mariana
TGAGGATCAGAGTGACACATACCATGATACCCGGACTCATTACCTCATGGAGAAAGAACCATCTCTGATATAGGACCAAGCCGAAGGTGATGGATGTTACTGCTGTTGACAAAGTGGAGGTGCTGAAAGGAAGAAAATATGGGCCCTCCAGGGCCATGCTCAAGTCGATCTGGCTCTTGGTACTCCATGTCTAGGACCTGTGGGCCTCGAGACATGATTTCCTAGTTATCCCTAAAAGTGGGGGATAACATCTGGCTCCAACTTGGGGACATGTGCTCAATGCAGAGCGCATGAGAACCTCAACATCTCTGGCATAACCTGTAACCTGCTTGATCTCAATAGCAACTATCAGTAATCATTTGGGGTGGTGATATCACCCGAGTTCATATATATATAAAACTGAAACAAAAACAATCATATGTACAAGTGTAAAAACAGACTACTCTAACATGAAATGCAGATGGCATAATACAATGAATGCAAATGCCTACTTACCTGTTGGCTGGACGTTAGGTGTAGTCAAACGACCAATGAAACCAATCCAACAATGCCCCACAATACCCGCCTTTGTGCTTCATCATAAACCAAAACAGTGATAAGTTAAGCACAACAATAACATGGGTTAGAGAATATATCATATCATCGGAAATCACAAGGTCTAACTCATGGAGGCGGGTGGGAGGGATAAAATCATGCCAAGTTACTCTCTGCGGAAAGTGCTCAATCCACTTCAAGATGGGATCATGAAAATTCAAAGGCTCAAAAAACTGACTCAAAAGGTCTGCAAGCTGGCTACCTAGGACGTTCCCATAATCTAAAGTCTGGGAAGGGATTGACAAGGATCTAGTAGACGACTGACAAACTCTTAAGGGAAAGTTGAAACACCGAGATGACAGACTTATTCTTGTAGTATTCAACCGACCCTTGGACTCTGGGGTTTKCCCTAGAGGAAACTCAACATCAAAAACATATTCCTCGACTATACCTCTAGAGACACGACAAAGTAAAGTAATCGGAGGTGTTTGGGGAAAGTTGTCACAAGGATCCTTATTTAAGCAAAGAAGGTCCTTACTCCTATCAAGACCTGAGCACAACGRTGGTTGATAATCATCTTCATGGAAAAATTCCGAGTGCTCAGAGGAGTACTCATCAAATTCCTCAAGGTAATAMTGAAAATCATCAGGAAAACAAGGTACTAGGTCATCCTTGGGTGTTTGAAGAGTATGGGTAAAAATCACGTCTCCTTGTTGCCACTGGTCAAGAGTAACCTGTTGTGATAATTGTAAAGGAAACACTTGGAAATGACTCTCAATGTCATAGATGGGATCCATATCATAACCAATTACATCCCACCTACGTCTCCCAACATCTATTAACTCATCAATGCTATCAACCATGTCACTATCTGTATCATAACATGCAGGATTTGAAGCATTTAAGGACTCATTTATCTCCTCCTTATCTCCCCCATCATAAAGTAGAGCATCATCAAAATCTTGGGGAGGAGGGTAACTTTTTGTTTCTTCTTGTGGAGGAGCTTTGATGACTTGGGTGTTTTCAGCATGCATTATTGTTTCATCCTCATGAACTACCACTTCATCTTCAATTGTACAACAAGGAAGATCTACTTCTTTCGGGGAATCCATTCCTCCTTCACTCTCTGAATCACAAAACAAGGTATCATTGGAATCCTGGAAAGGAAAGAAACTAACCTCATCGTTTTGTTGTTGCGTAGGTGGAAAAGGCTTGTGGACGGATTCATCAGAGGGAGGAGCACAGGTTGATATTTCATCATTTTGCTCAGATTTCATCTCCTCAACTGTGTCTTTAGCAGTCCTATGTTGATCTATGATTTGTTTCCATTCTTCTTGAAAATAAACAATGAAGTTCTCAAGGGAAACCAAACTTTCCCTACTAAGAGTACCTGATGTAAAGAGGTATCTTATCTCGGATAAGGAGATGTTTTGCTCAATTCATGTAGCCATGTCGTGAGCTTCATAGAGTGTCCTTGGGGCCCTTTTACTAAGGGGAAAACCCAGATGCACCAAAAGTGCATGGATATAGAGGTGGACAATGTACTTGTCTTCTGGACGATGGCCTTTAGGAACATGATATAGTGCATGCTCAAATCTATTCCAGAAGTCCCAAAGAGTTTCATTCTTAGTTTTCTTTATATCTTCGAATTCCTTTTGTAATACTATTATGTCTTCTAACTAAATACCCCATTTTCGAGAAAGGTTTCTTCCAATTGTTCCATAGTTGTGATGTTAGCATCGAGGAGATTTTCATACCATTTTCTAGCATTCCCATGAAGAGTGGCGGAGAAAAGTTTCATCACCATATCTACGGCATCATCATTGACAGGATGGAGTTGAAAGTAAGAAAACAAATCATCCATATGATGGTCAGCTCTTTCCCCATCACTACCAGTGAATCTAGGGAGCCACTTCTCATACTTCGAGGGAAATTGTCGAGGGTATCCCAGATACCAAGAAATCATGTAGCAAAACCCTAGTTGTAAACCTTCCACCAAGAGAAATGCCAAAAATGCCAAGAAAAAGTCTCCTTCAACAAGTGCGCCTCAAAATTTCAGCCAAAAACCCTAGAAGAGGGCACAAATTTCAGACCTCACTATTGTGTGAGTGAAAGATCATGAAAATATGAGAGTGAAAACCCTTAATATATACCATACCAATGACCTAAATTAAAATTTAGGTCATCAAAAGGCCGACAAGGCCAAAGTACACAATAATACTGTTTTACATTAAAATGTCATAAATTAAAACCTAATCAAGTAAAAGAAAGACATCATGCCCCTTCTAGGGTGACGTTAGCCCTTTCTAGGGAAAATGTAGCCTCCTAAAATGGTTAGCCCTCCTTTGGCTTCTCCAACTTGCCACACATGCCAAACTGCCATGACGGTCTCTCCAAAACGTCCATAAAGATGGATGACGTCATGAGCCTTCTGGGTGATGTCATGGGCCTTTCAAGGCCAACGTTCCAATGAAGAGGGAACAACCCCCCAATGTAAGGCTCTGCCAGTGTGCCTCTGTGGAACGTCCTCCTCTTCTCCGGTGCAAACCCCTATGTCCTGTCTTTTCCCCCTGCTGGGGTCTCAACATCCATTTGGTGGGCTCTTCAACCCCATGGAGGTCCGAACTAATCATCTCCCCATGTGTACCTGTCTAATGTGGTACCTGTCCATCGAGTATGATCCTACACATCAACATATACGCCCTCCATGTGCTCATAAGTCACAGGGATCATAGCAATGTTAATCACATCTAATCATCAATATGATTAAACATGTGCATAAACCCCTTTTTACCCCAGTCAAGTGCTCAAAGACATTATACAAATATGCAATACAAGTTTGGAGGAAGTGACAGGGCATCCTATTGGGCTAGTGTCCATTGGAAAAGGGATGTTTCCGGAAGAGATTAAATCCAAGTCATGTAAATGGGTGAGGTGGATAAGGGATGTCCTGACAAGGGGTGCAGTGAAAGCAGGAAAATGCAGGGCTTACCTGTGGGTGCCTTTGTAGAAGGCGAGATGCACCTATCTTGGATGCAAATGTTTTCAAGCCCATTCATGCCTTTTATTCTTTATTCTTTATTGCTTTTTCTTCAGGAATCTAATTAGGGGACACTGCCCTGGCGTGGTGACCAGTGGTGGCAGTGTTACCCACAAGTACTTTCACATAAATGAGAAGGTTTGCTCGTGATGAGACCCCCTTTGTCTTGGCCATGCAACCAAGAGCCACTACCCTGGCATGGTAACCAACTACTAGTAGTGTCATATTGCTAGGTACCCATGGACCTAATAGGTTGGCTTGTGATGAGACCCCCTATCCTCTGACTAGGTCTTTTTTTATTATTTTTTATGGGTCCCTCTTGTTTCTGGATGGGAGGATTTTTACTGCTTTCTCGGGGATCCCTGGGCGAATCATCTCAAGGTTTTATTTCTGTAGGTTTTTATCTTTTTCCAACTACTTTTACCTTCTGGGCCTTTAGCCCCTTCTTCCCACAAGGCAAGGTGCAACCTTTAAATAATTGGCCAACCCAATGCCCAGACCAATGTAATGGGATGGATGAGCGGGAAGTAAGATGGAAAGTGGTAAGTATGACGGGAGCGAACAATGACTTTTCAGAAATCCCCCCAGTGGCAACTAAAAACCCATGGGAACAAGCTTGCTAGGGCATTCTGTAATTCCCCCCAGACATGGTCAAGTGGATAAGTATAACATCCAAGCACCCGTTAGAAACAAAAGGAATTAAATGCACATATTCAAAGGTTTTGAGGATAAGAGTGACACATACCATGATACCCAGACTTATTACCTCATGGAGCAAGAACCATCTCTGATATAGGACCTAGCCGAAGGTGATGGATGCTGCTGTTGCTGACAAAGTGGAGGCGCTGAAAGGAAGAAAAGATGGGCCCTTCATGGCCATGCTCAAGTCGATATGGCTCTCGGTACTCCATGTCTAGGACTTGTGGGCCTCGAGACATGATCTCCTAGTTATCCCTAAAAGTGGGGGATACCAGGTACTTATTCTTTTTGGCATTTGTGCAACAGTTTGTAGGCCAAAACCTGCGTTGCAAAATTGACATCCTTGTCGATGATGCTATTGACATCGAGAACCCTCTTTCCTTTGAATGTGTCAAATTTTTCTTTCATGGACTGGGAGAGTGATCTCTCTCCCATTTTGTTGAACAATAGTCCTGGGTCTTCTCCTGCTTTGCACAAACCCATTATACGCATCATCAATGCAATATCAATCGATATTGGGGGATCAAGCCAGAGTGTCTCCCCATGAACACAGTTGAGTAACACCTTTACACAGGCATTAATTTTCGTACTTCGCTCGAAATGTGGAATTTCGAACAAGTTCAACATCCTTGCTTTCTCCAAGCCTGACACCCATTCATGTGGCTCTACCAGAATTTCTCCTATGCGTGGAGCGGTCTTCGTGCATAAATATTGATCCCTGGCCAACTTTGGGAATTTCTGTGTATCTATGATATCATGGCCCATAAACTTCAGGTTGGCAATATTCCCGAGCATGTCTTTTTCGCTACTGATGTCAACCATAACTAGTGTTATGGGCAATGGGTACTTTTCATTCAATGGTACATTTAGTGGTGGTTCGTCATCCATCCTTGGTGGTAAGTATTCTCTGTGAAAACTGTCGGTGGCTCCAGAGTCTAAGCTCCGGCTACCTCCTCAACCTCCACTTCTGCTACTAGTCGTTTCAATTGTTTCTTCGCTGCGACAGACAACCCGTCAACTCTCGACGACGCTATTGTACTTGTGTGATGGACTCCTGGACTACCTCTTTGTGTCTGTGTGGGTCGCTTGAGCTCAACTCTGGTGGTTCGGCTCTGTTCACTCCCGCTTGCATGTAACAATGATTTAGAATTTAACGACTTCCTATTGTTTTTGTGCTTTCGTGCCAACTATACCTGTCTCATAGTGCCTTAACTGTCTTGTCCAATCCATCGTCGTGGTTATTGAGTTGTTAACTAATTGCTCCTTTATTACCAAATCCGTCTTATGATTTTCCTCTCGTACCATTGATCTGTTCGTGATTTCTGGCAAATTTTCCCATTTAAGAATTATACAATGCTTTTATGACCTATCATGCTTGTTGCATAGCTGTCATTTCCGTGCCTTACTTCTTTTAATAGTTTTGTCATTGACAAACTACACATTGGTTCTTTGCTATTTTAGTTGAATACTTCATAGTTTGTTGTGTCCCTGTCTTGTCTTTTAACTTGGTGCAATGTTATTTTTGTGTGTGATGATCAATCCTTCTGTGCAAGTTCTGATACCTTGATACTCGAGCTCCTTTTTTTTTCCGGTGCAACCCAAATTACCGTGTAATCTATCGTCCGTCTCGATAGAGTTTCAACCGATTCCCATTCACCATTCCTTCCAGGACTTTTCCATTCAAGGTTTCCAACTGCGTAATACCCATCTCAGTTATTTGCTTGATCATGTAGGGTCCTAACTAGTGCATGCAAAACTTTCCTGGATGTTGCATATACTTGTTGTCATAGAGTAGTACCAAATTGCCGACTTGAAATTTCTTTAGTTTAATGTGTCGATCATGCCAGGCCTTCTCTTTGGCTTTCTGAGCCTATTGATGAAATCCTGCAACAAATCAATCCTCCTCGAGATGCACTAACTGTGCTAGCTTCTCCTCTATCATTCCAATATCCGAGAGCTCAATGATTGCTGCAATGTGCATGCTAGGTACAATGAATTCCATTGGCATCACTATTTCCTGTCCATAGACCAACCAACAAGGTGTCTGTCTTGTCAGATTTTTACTTGTAGTTCTTTAAKCCCATAGTATTGCAGGGACTCGTAAGTCCCAATCATCTCTCCCTACATTTCAGATCTTTTTCAAAGAGTTCTCCAAGATCTTATTAAAAACTTCCATTGTGCCATTGGCCTGTGGGTGATATAGTGTACTCTTTTGATGATGAATCTGAAACTCCTCAGTCAATGMAACAATTCTTTTGTTTAGAAAGTGCATACTTTGATCACTAAGTAATATGCATGGACATACGAACCTCGTGACTACATTCTCCAATAGAAACCGTGCAATAGTCTCTGTTGTACAGTTGGTAACTCGTGCTGCTTCTGCCCACCTTGTCAAGTACTCTGTCGCAATGATGATGTACTTTTCCCCTGATCTTCTTGCTTGTGGATTGATTGGTCCTACAAAGTCAATGACCCATTTATCAAATGTTTGCAATGTAACCTATGGATTTAACGACATTTCATCTCTCCTAGATGGTTTTCCCACTCTTTGACATACATCGCAGGATTGAAAATACTCCTTCACATCTTTATGAAGCGTAGGCCACCAAATCCCTGCACATAAAATCGATTGTGCCGTTGCTCTTCTTGTGTAATGTACTTCGACAATCCCATCATGTGTTTCTTCAAGTATAATCAACCTTTCATGTTTCAGTACACAACATCTCAATATTCCATCTACACCCAAATTATATAAATTCATTGCAATCAACTGATAATTTGTTGCTTTCACTACCAATTGCTTCTTCTGTGCAATTGGCATTTCGGAGGGACCCATACTTGTACTTAGAAACTCCACAATGTTCAAGAAGGAATCATCCACCATCCTTACTGCAAATAATTGCACATCTGGGAAGCTATCATCTAAATTACTCACATCTTCTCCTGTTAGTATGCGAGATAGATGATTTGGTCTTGCATTAAGCTTCCCTAGTTTTACTATGACCTCAAAGTCATATTCCTGAAATAATAATATCCATCTGCATATTCATCCTCCTAGTACGAGCTTGTTGACTAAGTACTTTAATGCATAATGGTCTGTATACATCTTGAAGTGGGACCCCAGTGAGTAGTGCCTGAACTTTTGTAGCACATAGACCATTGCCAATCCTTCTCGTTCTGTAGTTGTATGATTCGTTTATTATATAAACAATTTCCTACTTGCAAAAGCGATTGGATGATCTATGTCCCCTTTTCCCGGTTGTGACAACAATGCGCCCAATGCTATGGATGATGCATCTACATGGAACTCCTTGTTCCACTTTGGGAAGATCAAAATTGGTGTGGTTACTAGTTTTTGTTTCAAAGTGTCCAACCCCTTTTGGCAGTCCTCATTCCATTGAAACTTGGCTTCCTTCTTCAGTAACCTTTCCATGGGTGTTGTAATCTGTGCATATCCTTTGACAAATTTCTTGTAATAACTGGTATGACCCAACGTTGACCTCAACTGTCTGGCTAATGTTGGCGGTTCCAACTCTAGAATTACTGCAATCTTGGCTGGACCGACTAACAACCCTTATTTGCATACTACATGTCCTAGTAGAATTCCAAACATCGAGCAAAATATACACTTCTTTAAGTTCAACAAAATCTGACACTGTCTACACCGATCTAACATGAGCCGAAGAAATTCTATACAATCCTGTAGTAAATTGAACATCATCTAATCATCCAAGTAAAATTCCAGGAATTAATGGATGAACTCCTTGAATGCTGCCACTACTACCCTAGAAAATACTGCAGGGGCATTCTTCAATCCAAATGGCATAATTGTATACTGATAAATTCACCACTTCGTCACAAAATTGGTCTTGTGTCTATCCTCCTGTGTGATTATTATCTGATGGTACCCAGAGAATCCATTTGTAAACGAATAAGTTCCTTGACCTCCTACATTTTCCTGTACTTCATCCGTGAATGGTGTTGGGAATGGTTCATCTAAGCATACGTCATCCAATTTCCTTAGATCCACGTAGATCCCAATTCCTCTTTTCTTCTTATCTTACACCACCATTGGGCTAATCCACTCTGATTATTCTACTGGTTCAATGATTCCTACATTCAACATCCTGTCGATTTCAGCCTTGACCTTCTCTTTGTACCTCGAGTTTAACCTGTAAGGTCTTTTTTGTATTGGCTTAGCTCCAGGTTTCGGTGGAATTTTCAGCTCGCCTAAGTCTCCTGTTATCCCCTTCATTTATGAAAATGTTGTTGGGAATAAGTCTTGATATTCCCGTAATAAGTCTGCAACCTTCTCAATTGTCTCATCATTCCAATAATCTCCTATGTGTGCAAACTTGGGATTCTCTGACGTCCCAATATTTACTTTCTGCGTCTTTATAGGCCGTGTGTATGTGAGAGATTCAAGCTCTATCCCTTCTACTGCACGTGCTCATTTTGTATCAGGTATTTTTACATTCTTTGGATCCCCCTCCTCATACTCTTCCTTCAACATGTTATAACATTCCAATACCTCATGGACTATCTTGGTTTTATGTGTACTGCATACTAGTACTACTTCCATCGTCTCCACCTCTGAGAAGATCTTTGTTCAAATCGCTTGTAGTGCTGCATATATAGATGGAGATTCATGTTCAAATGTAAATGTGATTTCGAATCTCCAAGTCAATTCTTCCCATCTTACTGTCTCCCTGCACATCTCCAATTCTATATACCAATTCTCCGGGATTGTGTCTAAAGTGTGTATGAATCTATGCGTCCACTCTATTTCCAATACTGAGTGCCATAAACCCTACATTTTTCCACGTAACTTGCTGGGTCACTTTCCCCTATGTACTATGAAATTTCTTCTTCCTCGCAGCCAAGGCATATTTGCATTAGTCTACTGCACTGTGACCGATATTTTATTCCCTCTTTGTGTGCAACCCACCATCTAGCTAGAGTTTCCTTTAAGACGACATCCAGTGCCAACAACCTTTGTTGTTCGGGTAGCTGTAACTCAAATGATTTTACAAACATGCCTATCTTAGTTAATCCATCGTACATGGGTGGGTTACATAGCCCCATTCCAATCCAGTGMMAGGATCGGTCTATACGTGMGCATCRTCTAGTTGACACTTCATGCATCCTCTGCTGCCAATTCTCGAGACTGACTTCTGAATTTGATGTGCACGAACTGATACTTCTCCAACTCAAYGCACCATCCATTGTTGGGTCGACATAATCCTCCACACACACAGTCAGATTGTATAAGTTGTCAATGTCATTCCCTCTCGTTGGCTCTGTGTATTTGTTTCCTTCTGATGGGTCCAAGGGTGCAATAAATTTTACATCCCCAACCTTGAATATCATCTCCCTCCTTTTCAAGTTAATGATTTCATGGTTATCGAAAGCTCATTCTAGTCCCATCAGTGTTGGATATGGTTGACTGTCATCTACGATCTCAATAACTTCAAAGTTTGCCATGCTATGCACCCCATCTATGTTCATAGGCTCTCTCGTCAATCACCCAATCACGACTATATTATGTTGATTCACGAGTCTTAGCTAAACATGGGACCATACTAGCTCAGGTTCGCACATCATCTCCCTTGTATGCTTAGGTATCACATTCACATCAGACCCTAAGTTCAAGATAATATTATTCACATCATACTCTCTAATCTGCACATTGAACCTGAATTCTCCATTGGTTCTCTTCCTGCGCAGTACCTGGTTTACCATTCTTTGTGCGACAGGGGTTTCTCTTCCTTTTGTGCAGTGATCAATCATGTCATATAATGTACTTAGTTCAGTTCCATGTTTCATTAGTTCTACACAACTCCTTAAAAATTCCGTTAGTGTACTTACCTTCACTATTCGCTTCTATGACACAACTTGATCTTCTATACGAGGCAAGGATGATGTTGATGCTCCCCCATGCTTTCCAAGTATTCATTTTATTTATCTATGATATGTCTCTTTCTCCTATTGTGGATCGAATGCTGGTATATACCCTGCTGACTTCATTACCCACTACTCAGTATGTTTTCCTTGATTCTTCGTATCAGTCCCTGTTCTAGCTCCTCCACACATAACAACTTCTACTTTTGGTCCTTCATTGCGTCTTTCGGCTGATATCATCTGGACATTCTTATTCAGATTCTAGTTTGGGTTTCCTCTGGCCTACCACTTCGCAACTAGTTGGGGAAAATTTTCTGTCGAGTGATTTAGTGCTCTACAGTATGTACATGTCATACATGGATTCTGGCAATCGGGTTGATTACAATTATAACAGATAATTGGTCCTTGTCCTCCTCTACCAAAAGTCCCTCTACCTCGGCCTCTACCAAAGTTTCCTTTGTTCCCCTGATTGAAACCTCTCTGATTTTTATACTGCGCACCACCCCCCTCTGTGGTGACATTCTCTTCTTGGATCGTGTACATATTTGATGTGCACTCCCTTAATAGGTCGAATGCGCGACAATTCTTCTCTTCGTGTCTTACCAAATTGCAAAAATTGCAGAACAATTTCTTTGGTGTACTCTGATACTTCTGTAGCAATGGACACTCAGTGGGGTGATGGCCCCATTTCTTACATATCTCGCAGTATCCCCCTGGTAGTGGATTCAGGGCTCCAACTTTCAAACACTATGCAAATGATGGGAATTTGTCTTTATGATGGCCCTCCATCCTGCACTTGGTACACCAAACTTGTTCTTGTTTCTCCTTTCCTTTGGTAATCTCGCCCAACTGAATTGTTAATGCAACCAATTTCATCTGAACTTGTGCCATTCCTCGAGTATCTCCTGTCGGAGATGCCTCTAGTTTCATTGCAATTTCCAAAGCCTCGGGTTGCGACATAACCTTCTGTTGAATTAGGGGCCTACGAATGTGTGTTAGAAGTCTTGCAATAAACCACTCTTGATGTTGTTGATATCAAATTTGGAAAGTCAATCTCCCCATCACATCCTTAAATCGTTGATTGAAATCCCATACAGAATCTGCTTGTACATGTTTGATCTCTTTCAGTTCTGTGATTTACTGCGACTCTGAATTTTTCTTTTTGAGCTCCTTTAGTAGCACTTGTTTTATCTCTGCCTGTTATCCCCTAGCCTAGGGATAACTAAGGAGATTATGTCTCGAGGCCCACAGGTCCTAGACATGGAGTACTGAGATCCAGATCGAGTTGAGCATGGCCCTGGAGGGCCCATCCTTTTCTTCTTCAGCACCTCCACTTTTTTAGTAGCAACAACATCCATCAGATCGACCTGGTCTTGCAACAAAAATGGGTCTTTCTCCATGAGGTAATGAGTCCGGGTATCATGGTATGTGTCACTCTGATCCTCCAAAACCTTTGGATATGTGCATTTAATTCTTTTTTCTTCTAACGTGTTCTTGGANCTAAGGAGATTATGTCTCGAGGCCCACAGGTCCTAGACATGGAGTACTGAGATCCAGATCGAGTTGAGCATGGCCCTGGAGGGCCCATCCTTTTCTTCTTCAGCACCTCCACTTTTTCAGTAGCAACAACATCCATCAGATCGACCTGGTCTTGCAACAAAAATGGGTCTTTCTCCATGAGGTAATGAGTCCGGGTATCATGGTATGTGTCACTCTGATCCTCAAAACCTTTGGATATGTGCATTTAATTCTTTTTTCTTCTAACATGTTCTTGGACATTATGCCTTTCCACTTGACACACCTGGGGGGAATGACAAGATGCCCTAGTAAGCTGGTACCCATAGGGTTTGAGTTGCCACTAGGGGGGTTCATGAAAGGTCATTGTCCTTTCACACCATACTTACCACTTTCCATCTTTTTTCCTACTCATCCATCCCATTACACTGGTCCAGACATTGGGTTGGCCAATTATTTAAGGGTTGTACCGTACCTTGTGGGAAGAAGGGGCTAAAGGCCTAGAGGGTAAAAGTAGCTGGAGAAAGATAAAATCCAAAAGAATGAAACCTTGAGATGCTTTGCCCAGGGATCCCCAAGAAAGTAATAAAAAGATTCTCAGCAAGAAACAGAGGGACCCATAAAAAATAATAAATCAAGACCTGGTTGGAGGATAGGGTGTCTCATCATGAGCCAACCTATTAGTTCCATGGGCATGTAGCGGTATGACACTACCAAAAAATGGTCACCACGCTAGGGTAGTGGCTCTTAGTGGCATAACTAACAGAAAGGGAGTCTCATCATGAGCCAACCTTCTCATTTTCATGAAATGCTTGTGGGTAACATTTCCACCACTAGTCACCATGCCAAGGAAGTGTCCCCCAATTAGTCTCTCGAAAGAAAAAGCAATAAAGAATAAAAGATAAAAGGTATGAATGGGCTTGGAAACATTTGAATCCATGACAAGGTGCAACTCACCCTCTTCAGAGGCACTCATAGGTAAGCCATGCATTTGCCTGCTATCACTATACCCATTGCCCAAACATCCCTTACCACCTCATCCACTCACATGGCCTGGATTTGACTTCACCCGGGAACATCCCACATCTAATGAGCACTATCCCAATAGGACGTCCTGACATCCCCTCCAAACTTGGCTTCTAGAATAACATAACACCTTTGAGTACTTGTCTGGTAAAAGGGGTTTCATGCACATGTTTAAATAACTTGATGATTATATGTGATTGACATTGCTATGATCCCTGTGACTTATGAGCCCATGGAGGGCATATTTGTTGATGTTGGAGGGCCACACCCGATGGACAGGTACATATGGAGAGATGATTAGTTTGGACCTCCATAGGGCTAAAAGGACACCTGATGGATGCTGAGACACTAGCCAGGGGCAAAGACAGACCAGGGGATTACACTAGAGAGAGAGGATGACGTTTCACTAGGGGCATTCTAGCAGGCCTGGACCCATGGGGGTTGTTTCCTTTACACCGTGATGTAGGCCTTGGAAGGCCCATGATGTCACCTAGGTCACCCATGATGTCACCTAGCATTTTGGAGATTGTTGTGTGCCAAGTGGCACATGTGGCAGGATCCTTAAGCCCAAGGAGGCATAACGTTTTTCTCTAGGAGGCCAACGTTGCCCAAAAAGGGCCTAACATCACCCTAAAAGGGCACAAAGTCACCTTTACAACTTGTTTTATGATTTAATTATGACATTTAATGTAAAAACTAGATATTATGTGTAACAGGCCATGTCGACCTTTTTGACCTAATTTTGGTCATTAGTATTGTATAAATAAGGGTTTTAACACTTGTATTTTTCATCATCTTTCACTCACACTTGTGAGGACTGAAATTTGCACCCTCCTTAGGGTTTCTTGGATGAAATTTTAGGCATACTTGTTGAGGAAGGCTAAATTTGGATTATTTTGGCAAGTTCCTTGGTGGAAGTGTTCAACTAGGGTTTTTCTTGATTATTCTTGATGAATGTAAGTGATATTTCTGCAATTATTCTTAATTGAATGGTTATAGTTTATTTCTCTTGCATTTACATTAAATATTATGAAATTGATTGACTAAACCCTAGGAAGACTAGCACATGTTATTGTCCTAGCTTCAAAAGCCTTCACTTACTAGATCTTGTCAAAATGCCATTTTTCTTGAAGCATGTGCTAAGGCCTTTCCATTGCAACACCTTAAGTACCATTGCTTCATCTTAGCCAATTTTTTACTTCATCTTTGAGTTAAGGAGGGAGGAAATTCTACTAAGGCCTAGGGTTACCTACACCTTAGTAGCTAGTTTCCCCTAGGGTTTGATAATTGGAGCCTTGGGTTACCAACACTCCAATCTATCAATCTCTCTTTTCCTTGACTCTCCTACTATCATTTTATTCAACATTTTATGCCATATTCATTGACTCCATTTACCCTCAAAGCACCAGTCTAAGTCCTCCTTTGAGTACTTGATCACAACAACCATCAAAACCTATTTTTTGAGCATCCTACTAACCTTTTTCTGACCCTAGAATAGCCTAACCTACTAACAATATTGCTGTTGTTACCAAAGTAAGCTACAACCATTAAATGCAACATTAAAACCTTATAAAATCAATTGAAAAGGTTGATTTATACATTGTCTTGTTTGCTTCTAATAAATGCTAGTATTATGATTTCAATGGTTAATGATTCTTAGTAATTTTAAAGCTATTTCAAGGCATTTAATGTGAAGTATTGCACTATAAATATTGTTGTTATAATTTTCCGTTTACTTCATCATATTCAACAAATCGCTTTTATCGAGAAAGTCTATGGTTTTATGAAGTGCTAACCAACACGTGTACTTGAATATATATATATATAGTTTCTTGTTTCTTTGTTCTGGCCAGGTACACTTTGATACATTATCATTTCATTGTTTATAAAACTGGGACTTTCTAATCGTTGGTGTCTTGTGAGAGGGGATCTTTATCTAGCCACTTTGAATTTTCCTTCTCAAATCCCCAAGTCACCGGGGATGTCTCCCCTGGGCCTACCACCCTAAATAGAAAGAGACATCCTATTGAGATGACAGTGATAGGATAGTCTCCCGTTACACCAATTTTCACTCCTTTAACCTTTTCTTCTATCAAACTACAAATTGCGCGATAACACTGCCAACGTCCTAGCCTGTCTTGTAGGCGTAATACTATGTAACTTCATATACCATACTAGCGTATGACCTCTAAATGTTGTTGCTAACTGCGCAATCTTCACAACCCCATTCTATATGTTCTTAGTGACCCAAACTGTTTCACAGACAAACAAGTGTTGTTYCGGATCCTCTGACCCCACTCCCTTGAATTCATGAATTCTAAGAGTATTATCTACTCCCGCCATGGTGGTTTGTGTAGTCCCTCATCTTGGTGATGCAGGTGGACTATGATTCTTACTTTGAMTCTATGCACTACTCCCACTATTCTGATTGCTACCACTCTTTCCTCTTTGACTAACTACGATGGATTTCAACACGGGGTCATGGATTCAACACAGGATCTTGTYTGAGTAGGACTTATCGACTCTTCTTTTACTGGACTGGACTGAAACTCTTCTTATTCTCCTTTTATATATGGTATCTCCACGATTTAGACTAGTATGCAAGGTTCTCTTTCCACTGGCTCACTGTGTGACTCTTCTCTMCCAGCTCCAGTTTTTTTCCTCTTGTACCTCCTTCCTCCACGCAACTCTCCAAACCTGTACTCTTTCTCTGGTATACTACCTTCTTGCATCCTCAATCTCTTCCTTTCTTTTTCATTGTTTTCTTCATTCTCTCAGATGATCCTCTTGTCATCCTCCGACTCTCCCTATGTGTGCAGATCCCTTTTCGCTGTCGGACTTCATTATCATTACGTGTTTTTCACATAACAACATTTTTATCCACGTACTTAAAGATTTCAAGAACCTCCCACGCTAATCTTTGAAAAAATATCTTTTTGCAACACTGTATGATTGAATGTAGTCTTCTGCAAATTTTGTAACATAACACCCTAGTACACTATCCAACCAAAAATCAACTGCTCGAGTAGTTGGTTGACTTATTGAATTCAATTGTCTTACCAATTTATGAGTCCAATTCCTTGGCGCTATAGAACTAAACCTTCTAGTTTTGTCTACTAACCTTTCTAGCCACTCAATTAGAATTTTTGGAAATTCGTCAAAGAAAATTTGATGCAGATCAATGTACACATGCCTTTGCATCCATTTCTTGTCACTCATCTGAGGATTCATATTCTCTTGCAATGAAAATTCCTGTTCTTTTTGTTCCAACCATTCCGTGATATCCTTCTTAGTCGGCCTCCAAAACATTCCCTTAATCACAATTTCCCGAACCTGACAAGGAAACCATTTGTTGGCTTACTTCTCTACGCCTGGGTTGTAAGACCCAAGGTTCGGTTTAAATATGACCAAAAAAACCACCAAACATCGCCCCTTTCGGCATCACCTACTTGCGCAAATGAAGTCTCACCTGAGGTATCTATTGGGACTACAAGAACCATGCTTATGTAGTAGTAAGGGAAAGGGAGACATACACCCGATTGATTCTTCCTTCTTTTATCTATGCATGTGATTCAACTCTAGTTAGTATTACTTTCTTTTAGATTCCTTTGCTTAGCATATTTCTGATTATTACAGAGATTCTTCACAGTCACAATCATGTATCACCATAATTAATCCATAAACTAAGTCTATTCTACGAAGCATAGCAACATAATTCATAAGCACACATAGACAATGAGATACCACAAGACTCAATATCCTCTCTAAACTCTCTCTTTATTCATCTGTCTCCTTGCTAACCAACTATTACATTCACAACTCTGGCATAATATTTCAGCCCCCTAATCTCCCAACCGTTACATATTTATACTTCAAAATCTAGGGCTTAAAACCCTAGTCTATTTATCCCAAAAATATCCCATTAGAATGCATGGACAACTCAATTAACTGGTTGTTTGACTGCTTTCTTCTTCTTTTCGCTCTTCATGCTTCTTTTCTACTATTCTTCTATTTCTAAAATGTCATGTTGTCATCCTTCTCTCGTTATTTATTCTCTCGCTCTCTTGCTTCATTCTTCTGTTTGTGAGTTGTCTTCCTCCTGCATGCTTTCTTCCTTCTACACACTTTCCTGTGGAATGTGTCTTAGATGCATGCTACTTTCCTTCCTCTGTGCACTTTTCTTATAGTTTTTTTTTTCTCCCAACATTGTATCCAAAAATTCCTATCCAACAGGTGTCCAAGTGCCTCCAAAGACAATGTTCATCCTCCTGAGTGTCCAATGAGAGGTGGCACATAATCCAACCTGTGGGCTCCATGCCCCTATGAAGTTCCAAATAACCTTGTGCCTCCACGAACAAACTTTCACCTGGCAAGGCCCTGCAAAGACAAACAAGTACACCCTCCAAGGGTCCAGAAGTCACAAGTATCATGCCAAGTAAGACATATTTAATAAAAGAACCACCCAAACATGTGCATCAAATCCCCCCCTTTTAAAATAAACAAAAGCTCAAAGACCTTATACAACTTGCCAAATTTAAGTATGGGAGGGTTTTCATGGTGACCTATTGGGTAGATCACTCCCCAAGTCAATGAGCGTTTCCCAAGAGGACCCTCTC
>JASDQU010027080.1:55884-66456 GCA_032191745.1 Picea mariana
GTGCATTCTTCAAACCAAAAGGCATCACAGTGTACTGAAAAGAACCCCATTCTGTTGCAAATGTAGTCTTATGTCTGTCTTCCTTAGCAATTCTGATCCAGTGATAGCCTAAAAATCCATCTGTGAATGAGTAAAATTCCTGTCCTCCTACATTATCTAGAATTTCATCAGTAAATGGTGTAGCGAATGGGTCATGTAAACATGCATCATTCAGTTTCCTTAGATCTACATAGATTCTAATTTCTCCTGACTTCCTATCCTGGACCACCATAGGGATGATCCATTCAGATTCTTCAACTGGTTCTATGATTCTTGCTTCCAACATTCTATATAATTAAATCTTAACTTTCTGCTTGTACTTGGGATTCAGTCTGTAAGGTCTCTGTTTGATAGGACTTGAATCTTATTTCAAAGAAATATTCATTGCTCCCATGGGTTCTTTTATGCCCTTCATGTCTATGAACTTGGTTGGAAACAAGTCTCGATACTCATGCAATAGTTCTGTAATCTTACTAATAGTGCCATCATCTCAATAGTCTCCAACATTTGCTAACTTAGGTGTTTGCATTGTTCCAATATTAACTTTCTTAATTTTAATAGGCTACCCAACATAAGGTAATTCAATCCCTGGTCCTCCTATGTCTCTTCGTTCTTGAGTTTCAGATATGTTCATGTTCCTAGGGTCATCATCCTCATCAACATTAATATTATAGAAACCCTGTAACCGCTGAAGGGGCGCAATCCATTCATCATCTTCTTGTTCAAGAGGGAGGTTAGATACTTCCTCAAATACCTTCTGTCTTACAATTTGTAACTCGTGATCTACTGTGGGGTGCTGACTGTCAAATAGGAACGTAGCTATAAATTTCTAGGTCATACCATACCAATTTGTAGTGGCTAAGAACAATTCTGCTTGAAGATACCAGTTGATAGGCATATTATCTAAGGTTCTTATGAACTTATGTACCCAATTTTCTTTAGGAACACTGCTCCAGGATTCCTCTCAACATCGCACATGGTCCTTAGGGAAACTCTAAACTATGTATCAAACTTCGCAGCCTTCATCTAGGTCTGAAAAGTGCACTGTAAAAAAGGTGCGACATTGTACCCATTCCTTAATGTTCTTCTTGTGAGCTTTCCACCATGGATGACATTGATTTCAAGGCTTTGTCTAGTGCCAACAACCTTTGTTGTATTGGTACAATTCCTTCAAATTCAATTAGCAATGTCTTTAAATTATTCAAGCCATCAAATGTAGGAATATTACTTACTTCTGTGCCAATCCAGTGAACTAATTTAGTCAACCTGGCACACCTCCGCGTAGAGACTTCATACATTATGTTCTGCCAATTTTCCAATGCTTCTTCTAAATCTAATGAGCATGCACTTTCACATCGCCAACTTAGATTTCCATCTGCTGTAGGATTAATATAATCCTGCTATCCTGCTGTTAGTTTATAGATGTTCTCTAACTCGTAGGTGCGGTCTTCTTCCCTTATCGGTTCTGTGTATCTGCGACCTTCATCAGGATCAAGAGGTGCAATGACCCTAAGGCCATCACCCTCAAATTTCATTCTTCTCTTTTTTAGGTCAACAACATTCGAATTGTTGAAATCCCAATCAATTCCCAACAACGTAGAATAGGGACAAATGTCATAAAAAATTTCAATCACTTCGAAGTCTGCAAATGTCCTCACTCCGTCGATGTCCATAGGGAAATGCTATAGTCTTCCAAAGGGGCTTACCTCCTACTAGTTATCCATCTTGAGCCTAATGGGAGAGTAAATCAATTTAGGTTTTCCCATCAGTGCCCAAGTCTATTTCGTCATAACATTTACTTCTGATCCCAGGTTGAGGACCACATAGTCCATGTCATAGTCTCTAATTTGAGCACTAAGGTGCAGTTCCTTGCTTGTCCTCCTTTTCCTAGATATTTGATTCACAACTCTACTCAACAGAGGATCTATTCTTCCAATTTCATACTGTCTTGTCAGGTGTTGTAGTTCCTGCACAACTATTTCATCTTTAATCAAATTGATACAAGTATACAGGAAGTCCATAAGCTTTCTTATCTCTTTTCCTTTCCTAAGTGGGACAAACTGATCGAATGCTGGAGGCATTTCACATTCCTTTACTTCTAGTTGTAGCCTAGATGAAGAATCATGTTCTCCTACAAATTCTCTCCTTGCTTCTTCAAAAGTGTGTCTTTCCGTCCTTGGGTCAAACAATAGTGCCTTATCTGAAGCTCTTTTGATCCTTGATCCATCTGTAGTCTTTCCTGGAGTCACCCTATCTTCTCTTGTGACAATGCCCCCTCTAGTAATAACAATGAATATGGGTTCCTCATTGCAAGTTTCAACTGATATTAGTTGGACTTGCTGGGTTCCACCTCGTCTTTCTTGAAGTTTAGCTAACAATACTGGAGAGTCTTCAATGACATGGTCAAATGAATTATAGTAGCTGCAAGTAGTACAAGGGTTCTAACAATCCCTCGCCAAATGACCTGGTCAGGCACAATTATAGAAAATAATTTGGCCTTGACCTCGACCCATGCCTCCTCCTCATCTTCTTCCTATGAACCCACCATGAGGATTGAAGTTTCCTCTCACTAGGGAGTTGAACTGCACAAAATTCCATTCTTGTTGTAATTATCCTTGAATTATATATGTATCCCTTGACCTTTCATGCATTAGGTCATAAGCCCTACAATCCTTCTCATCATGCCCCACAAATTTGTAGAATGTACAATAAATATTGGTGGGTGTCTGGACATATTTATGCATATAATAACATTCAACAAGGTGATGTCTGGTTCTACATACCTCGCACCATGGCACAATATCCTACTTCAAAGGGTTAGGGGCTCCAGAGGCCAAGTATTCAGTAAATAAGGGACAATGCTCTTTGTCATGGCCCTTTGATTTACATCTGATACACCATATGTCTTCTCTTTTCTCCTTTCCTTTGTCCTTCTTCATGTCTTCAACCTGTAAAGATAAACTAGTTAATTGATTCAAAATCTGACTCATACCTGGATTAAATTCTTTTACAGGGGCTGCTTCTAGTTTCATGGAAATCTCTAATGCCTCAGCCTGCGAAGCAACCTTCTATTGCATTATATGAAACATAATGTGTGGAAGGAGGGCGATGATGAACCATTCCTTATGTTGTTCGTCTGGAATATGAAAACTTAAATGGCTTGTCAAGGTCTTAAACCATTCCTTATGTTGTTCGTCTGGAATATGAAAACTTAAATGGCTTTTCAAGGTCTTAAACCTCTGATCAAATTCCCAGACAGGTTCAATCACCTTCTGCTCAATTTCCTTTAACTCTATAATGCACTGTGACACCGACTTAGGCTTCTTGAACTCTGCACTCAATGTAGTCTTGATGTCATTCAATAGCTTAGGCTGTACAAATCCTTTAACAAATTTTATATACCAGATTAATGCACGATCCCTCAAGGTAGTACTAAATTGATCTCTCTTAACAGCTTCATCGGTGACTTGCTTAATGCTCCATACAGATTCGCATGAAAACCAGATCCATCTCCTCTAAAAATACATCTCCTCTGAAAATGGGTAACCTCATTTCATCTGCCATGGATCTTCCTTGGTTTCTCGACTGAGTATGTACTAAACTGCTTGTAATAATACTCTGAGTGATCTAATTACTTTGGTTACTTTGGTTACTTAATGCTACTAAAACAACAAGAGGAGTAGAAATACTTACTTCAACAGTAGGTGCAGTCCTTGAAGTTTCTGGTTCTTCTCGACAAATTTCCTCAGCCTCTGCTTCCTCTTTCCTTGCAAACTCTAAATATTCTTCGTCTGATCGCCCTGCTTCTTATCCACTGTAGAAATATTCATCTTGTGCCAATGGTCCATAACTCTGCTTAAATAGGTTCGCAAGAGGAACCTTTTTGAATGATCTCCCACTACGTGTGTGTCCAACCTCTACGTCACTGTCGATGTCTAAATTTTTGAACATTAGCTTTAAAATCTACTGATTATTGTATCTTCAGGATATTCTTCTCATGCAATAGCATCTTAATCTTCAGTTTCAAAAAGTGCAGAAACTTTCCTCTAGGTCCCTTAAAGAAATACCTCTTTGCTTGACTATATTATTCTACTATGTCGATAGAAAACTCAGTAATGTACCCTTCAATAGTGCTATCAAACCAAAGATCCACTTCTCTAGACACAACGTTATCAATTCTCTTGACTTTCTTAATCAACATCGTTGTCCAAACAACAGGTGGTCTAGATCTGATCTCAAACTGAGTATTTGCTAATCTGGTTAGCCACTCGTACAACTCCTTGTGAACTCCCGCAAAGAAAATCTCGTGTACGTCAGTAAAGATGTACCTTCCCAACCAGTCTTTTGTGAAAATGGTAGGGTTCTTGTTCTGAGCTTCGACGAAGTCCCTTTCCTGTTCTTCTATCCACTTCTGAATCTCTGTCTTTGATGGGAACCACCTTGGCATTCCCTCAAGAAGATCTCGGTCCCAACAACAGAACCATTTGTTGGCATAGGGGTAGATCCAGAGTTCAACTCTATCAGCGCACCAAAAAACCGTAACTATTGGCCCTTTCGGCAACACCCAAGAAGTAGATGAAGTCTCACTCAAAGTATCAATAGGGGGGTTGCAGGACACAAGTGTCTACAACTGGAGGAAGTGCAAGATGATTCCTGAATAACAACGTAAGATAACTTAGAGATTATTAACGGTATTATTATTAACTTTGCGAAGTAGTTATGTTATTTTATTTAGTAGGGAAAACAACAATGCAATAACAGTATAACATATAACACTTAACACAACATAAATCACATAGAACAAGAAGATTTACGTGGTTCACCCTCTCCCTAGGGCTACGTCCACAAAACTATGTTTATTGATAAAGTAGATGAAAAATACACAGTTCTATATGTGCACTTAGCTGCAAATGCTACTCTCCCTTCCTCTTCCAGTCCCCTCCCTGCGCACCCAACTGCAGGGTAGATCTTCGCACCTAGCTGAAGATCCAAAATACAATAATTCTCTCAGACATACACTTTTACATCTCAATCTCTCTATATCAACAACAACCCTCTCCACTCTTCTAGACCTCTATTTATCCTTCTATGACTCTTAGAAACCCTAGACTGAAGTCCGGATGAAAAAACCCTAGGTACCAAAACCCTAGGTGCCAAAATCTGCCAACCTATCCTTCCTTCTTCTCCGTGAGGTGCTCCAAAGAACCTATTAGTGTCTTCTTCCACTTTCTGACCTGTCCACGATTCATCTTCCTTGCCGCTTTGTCTTCCTTGATATTCTCCTTTAATGACTTGCTTTTCCCTTACCTTGCTCATTCTTTTCTACTTCTTTAACCACTTCAACCCCTCCTTGGTTTGTGTGCCTTCTATGCTCTTCATACTTTGTCTCTCTTCTTATTTAATATTTTATTTCTTCCTTAGTACATGACCAAGGGCCAACATCCACCAAAATTCTAGGCCTTTCATGTTCCAATACACACCTTCTCAAAATTCTATTTGCGCCCATTTTGTGTAAATGTCCTACAATAATTTTATAGTCTACAACTCTGACTACCATATGTTTCTTCTGTGCAGTGCTAAACTCTTGTGGCACAACCCATGTACTTAATTATTCAATAATATCAACAAAATGTTCATCAACTACCTGTACTGAAAATAGCTGCGCATCAGGGAAGTTGTCTTCCAAGTTAGTAGGTTCTTCTCCAGTAGTTACCCTTGATAGATGATCAGGTCCTACAGTCAACTTCCTTGGTTTGACTGTCACTTCAAAATCAAATTATTGAAATAAAAATAGCCATCTACAGATCCTCCCCCCCAACACTAGATCATTGATTAGATATTTGAGGGAAAAATGATCTATGAACATTTTAAAGTGTTTACCTAGTAAATAGTGCCTAAATTTATGAAGTGCATATACCATGGATAAGCCTTCTCTTTATGTGGTGTTGTAGTTCTTCTCTGATTCTGACAACTTTCAGTTTGCAAAGGCTATAGGATGGTCTAAGTCCCCTACTCTTGGCTACGCCAGAACTGCTCCAAGTGCTATGGATGATGCATTTTTTATCACTTTGTAATTTCTTTGGGTTATATCAAAGAAACCTGGAGGTAACCACAAACCAACTTGCAGGCTAGAATCTAGCCCTTCCAACCCAGAGAGGGCTCTCTCACAAATTTTCAATGAAATCAGAGGCTAGGTCTTTAGTAAAAGAGAAAATTTATGAAGTTTTTGGCCAAAGAAAAAGGAAATCCATTGGGCATGGAGTCCAAATAATACAAATGATAAATTTCATTGTCTGGTTGATAAGTAGTCCAGGGAACAAAGGCAAGGTAGACAATGTTCTATAGTGAATATATCAATTATAGCATGGTAGCAGAAATGAAGAAATAAACAACCCATTATATCAAGAACATTTAGCTATGGATGAATTCTTGTTAAACTTTAGAGGGATAATAGACAATGACAAATTGCTATGAACATAGCACCAGAGTAAAGATGAATTCTGAATATACAATCTAAGCAAAATGAATAAGTATTTAACTGCACATGAGATGGAGCATCTAACAAGGATGAATTCCAAACATATATTAGTTTAAATACCAGAAGACTTATATAGAAATGATAAGTAGAGAAAAAATATCACATAAGAAAACACATACTGTAAAACATCATCGACATGAATCTCTGCTATGAAAACACTGTACTTCTGTACTGATATCTTATTAAGCTTAGAAATAAAAAAATCCAATACAAAAGAGTTTCTTTCTCTCTAGTCCCCATTTGATAATCAAAATTACAAAAATATATAGGAAGAGTTCTTCCCTAAGCTGAGGCCGAATTCAACCATTTTCCTTCATTTTTGGATCTAGTTACATCAAAATAGGAACAAACTCAAAACTGCCTGCTAAGAAATAGGAATCAATTTGCTGGAAAATAGGGGACAAAGATAACATAATATCTCTCGAATCATGATAGATGTTACAAAACTAGGAGATTTTTTTTGAGATGAACTCGTGCTTGAGAAAAACCTCTTCCAGTTTTAAAAAATTCTTCTCCATATTCTCGGGATCCAGGCCAAAAGTTAACAACAAAACATGAAATCATTAAATATTTAAATCTAAAAAGTAGGCTGAAAAATGTCCCTTTGAATCCCCCAAAATATGACACATGTGAAAAAAATGAGAGGATTTTTTTATTGGGTCCGTTATTGACAAAAGCCTCTTTGGGTTTTTCAAAAAACATCTCTAGTTCTTCGAAACACGATGTGGAATTTGATTGCAAAAATAGCATGCCCTGTAGACTTTGCATAGCGAGGTTGCACAACAGGGGTTATTTTTGAGTTTTCTTCATATGGTTGATCACTACAAGCTATATGGAGATTYGAACTAGCTATTCTAAAATTCAAAATGATATTGATGAGCTGTAGAAACATAAACCTCCATTCCAAACATTACCCTTTACTCCAATCTTCAAAAACTCAAAACTAATTTAGAGCCACAAAACTTTAAATTTAACCCCATGTGTATAGGCTGCATAAGTATATATTTGATGAAGCCAATGTGTTGTTTTCATACTATCATGAACATCCAAGYTGCATTTATTATAATTAATTCCCCTTTTMTGCATCAATTTTAACCTACAACACTTGCGTAGCGTGATGACGCAACTCACTGTGCAATTGTGAGCTACAACACTTGCATAGCATGTTTGCACAACATAATTTCTGCAGTTGGTATTTTTTGATTTTCTCTCAAATGGTAACTGGGTTTGGATGAATTTTGGTTAGAAACTTGATATCATCATGATACTTCTATTGGAGAAATTTGGGAAAAACCAAGTTCATGGATCTCGATAAAATTCAAAAATGGATGTAGATGATGGTGGCTCATTTCTAAAAAATAGTGAATCATTTTGACCTAAAATTAAGTGATCTTATTCCTATTACCTTCATGCATCTCCTATAAAATTTTCACGGAAAGTGGGTGCACAATTTAAAAGTTATGATAAAAATACACTTGCACAACGAGCTTGCTATGCAACTAGAAACTACAACACTTGTGTAGTGTGTGATCGCTACACAAGTTCTATTTTCCCCTATTTCCATGAAACCCGCATGAAAACTTTTTTTTGATGGTTGAGATGTGATTTCCCAAGTTTGTTTAAAGTCGAAACACCTTGGAATGTACCCGATCATAGCTTCAAAAACAATCCCCATGCAACATTTCGCAGCACCCAAAATTGCTACCTATATATTAGGGTTTGCATGTTTTCCTGCTTATACATAGTTGAATATAGGTCATGTTGATAATTTTAATAAGGGAATCTAAGATATATGCAAGTCATCAAACAAAAATAACCCCTGTGCTTGCTTCCAAAATGCGGATACATCAAACACTAACAAGATTGCAAAACTAGGGTTTCTATGTGCTCTTATTTCTTTCATATGACATATGGCAGAAGTGTTGCAAGGGGACAAATCATGCCTTTAATGAATTGGGATGTTGGAGAGGTGACATGACTCAGTAAACTAGAATTGCCATGACATTAGACCAGAAAAGGACTAGGACAAGTGACTTTACCCCAGTACATTATATGTGCTAACAACATCTACATGCACATGGAATGTCTTTTCCCAGTCTCAGAATACTAGGATAGGTGTTCTGACCATATTTTGTTTTAAAGTGTCCAATCCTTGATGACAATCCTCATTCCACTGAAATATGGTGTCCGTCTTTAACAATTTTTCCATTGGTGCAGTAATCTGCGCATACCCCTTTATAAATTTCCTGTAATAGCTTGTATGTCTCAGTGTTGCTCTTAACTGATGCACTGACTTTGGTGGTGATAAATTGATAATGACTGCAATCTTAGTAGGATCCACTAGTAAAACTTGTTTACACACTATATGTTCCAACAATATTCAAAAAGGTGTCCCAAAAATGCATTTCTTGATGTTCAATGAGATTTGACATTACCTGCATCTTTCCATCATGAATCTTAACACTTCTACATGATATTTTAACAGACTATATACAGTCCAGTCATCCAKATATACTTCTAGAAACTGATGTATGAATTCCTTAAAARCATCTATGAATACTCTTGAAAATTTGGCTGGTGCATTCTTCAACCGAAATGTCACGACYGTATATTGGTAGGATTCCCATTCTATAGAAAAAGTAGTCTTATACCTGTCTTCTGGAGCTATTTTGATCTGATGGTAACCTGAGAATCCATCTGTGAATRAATATACTTCCTAGCCTCCCATATTCTCTAAGACCTCATATGTAAAAGGGGTAGGGAAATGGTCATGTAAGCAAGCATCATTAAGTTTCCTCATATCTACATAAATCCTTATCCCCCCTTGTCGATTTTCTTGGACTACCATAGGAATGAACCATTCAGATTCCTCCACTAGTTCTATGATAACAACTTCCAACATTTTGTCAATTTCTGCTTTCAATTTTTTCTTATACACTAGATTCAGTTTGTAGGGTCTTTGCCTGATAGGTCTAGCCTCAGGTTTGAGGCTATCTTCATCTCACCTAGCTCCCCTGCTATGCATTTCATCTATGTAAAAGTTGTTGGAAACATGTCACTATATTCACACAGTACCTCTGTTGTTCTTTCTACTGTTTGTTCACCCCAATAGTCTCTAATACTTACCATTTTAGGATTGTCATTTGTCCCAATATTGACTTTATTAAGTTTGATTGGTGCAAAAAATACTTCTTATTCTAGATATGGACCTTCCAACTCTCTTTCTCCTTCAATATCTATAATATGAATGTTGCATGGGTCATCTTCATTTGTTGCTTTCTCTTCAACATGATAGCATGAGAGTAGGTCTTTGACTGTCTGTCTGTTCTATTGTTGATATTCTTGTTGCACAACTAAGAGGGGGGGGGGCGGCAAATCAGTTGTTCCCATGCTTAAACAATTATGTTTCTTTTAAATTCTTTACAAGGGACTCAATGATGGTCACAATAATGCAGGGAAATAAGAAATGGCACATTCAGCATCAGTCACATATATGAGAAACATAGAGACAGATATTTTCCCGAGGAAACCCATATAGGGTAAAAACCTCTTCTTCTTTATATGATAAGTATTATTTACATTCTTTACATTATCATACATATGAGCACCAACTCATTGTGAGGCTACAACCTCTGTTTTGCAAGCTCCAACTTTCTGAGAGCACCAACTCTCTGTTTTTCTCTAGCACCCACTAGAAGGAAGAACCAACTCCCTGGATTCTCTAGCACCAACCAAAAGGAAGCACCAACTCCCTGGTTTCTCTAGCACCAACTAGAAGGAATCACCAACTCCTTGTGTTCAAGCTCCCACTTGAACCTCTGAGGACACGAGTCCTCCCTTGCACCTCCCTACCACCCAAAAATATAAATCTTTGCTAATGAAACTTATCACAGTGATACAATATTTATCATTGGCTTACCAGACTTATCACTGTTCTGCTATACTGCGCTACTCTGTCTGCATCAGTGTCTTCTACACACTCCTCTACGCTTTAT
>JASDQU010027080.1:69502-81485 GCA_032191745.1 Picea mariana
ATCACACAGAAGTCTCTTCGAATTTTCTGGCAGAAACCATCAATGGTTTCTAGCAGTTACACTGTGAAGAGAAACATTAGCCCTTCGATCATACTCAAATTCACTTGCACCATTGGATTGGCTCCATAGGATCTTGCATTTATTTCGGCATTTCGACATTCGGTAATTCGGCATTCGTGTGACCAAGTGTCTCGACAGTCCCAGTCGCGATCCCCAAAACTCTAAAAAGGATCTTGTCTGCACTAGCTCCTTACCCCATCTTCCACTGATGTGACCACATGCTACATCCATTTCACCTTTTCGGTATTTTCACGACCTTATGACCTTCATCGACCTTGATCGATGGTCCACGATCTCGATGAATTGACGGTCCAAATCTCATCGTGAATTCGCATCTCATTGTTCCTTAGATGGAGGTTCTCGTCACTCCAAGTCGTGATAGGCGAGACTCCGAGATGGAGCTTAGATCAACGGCCTAGAATCTTGGTGTATTGATGGTCCAGATCTCATCATGAATTCGCATCTTGCAATTCCTTATATGGAGCTTCTCGTCACTTCAAGTTGCGATAGACGAAACTTTGAGATGGAGCTCAGATCAATGGTCCACGTTCTTGGTGATCCGACGGTCCTGATCTTTTCATGATCTCTCATCTAGCGAGTTTCCACACCATGCTCTGTTGACTCCAAGTCAGCGAAATTCCAATCGCTTGCCACTTGTCCTATGATTCGACGGTCCATATCAGATCTTGAATCAACGGCTCCAATCATATCGCGATTTCGGAATTCTTATTGCAAAGTGTTTTGACACTCCAACTTCCAGTATCTGAAACCCCGAAATGGGGTTGGATCAATGTTCCACATCAAACCTTGATCTAATGGCTCAGATCATTTCATGATTTCGACATTCCTATGGTATTGTTTCTTGACTCTCCAAGTCGCAATTCGCGAAACCCCGAAATGGAGTCTTTGACATGCTCTGATCTTCTGCCACGTGTCCCTCTTGGATCAATGGTCAAGATATTTTTGTGATTTCACATATCGCGATTTCGAGACTCCTGTGGTAGGAGTTCTTGACATCTCCATCTCTCAATTTCCGAAATCCTGATAGCCAAAACTCTGAAATGGAGTTGGACCACCGCTTCGATCTTGCACTTTAAAGAACGTGCAGGTTCTTCCCGATCCAACGATGGTCGAAAATTATGCTCNATTTCATGATTTCGACATTCCTATGGTATTGTTTCTTGACTCTCCAAGTCGCAATTCGCGAAACCCCGAAATGGAGTCTTTGACATGCTCTGATCTTCTGCCACGTGTCCCTCTTGGATCAATGGTCAAGATCTTTTTGTGATTTCACATATCGCGATTTCGAGACTCCTGTGGTAGGAGTTCTTGACATCTCCATCTCTCAATTTCCGAAATCCCGATAGCCAAAACTCTGAAATGGAGTTGGACCACCGCTTCGATCTTGCACTTTAAAGAACGTGCAGGTTCTTCCCGATCCAACGATGGTCGAAAATTATGCTCAGATCTGACGTTTGAGATCTGTCCTCCTCTTCTGTGCGTTCTTCTTGTCTACAATCAGATCTGACAGTCCTCCTTCTTTCAGGAATTTAACTGGGATCCAACGATCACTGACGCTTCTCCTCTCGAGCTTAGGCATTGCGATCGACTCTGCGCTAATTACTCCTGAGCTTACTTTGTTCATGTTTTTCATCGATGTTTACTCTGATATTGTCATCAATGACCTGCCTACAATCCTTTGCATGTTTGCTGCCATCTTTGCTGCTGTACTTGCCTTCAATGAAAAGCATACATTATCTGTAAAACATGCCAACAATTGTGTCATGATTTCAACTTCTGGTTCATCAATAAATATCATTCCCTATATCAACTTCAACGTTGAATCAATTTTGGGGTTCTCATGTTCAAATGAGAAGTTTACTACAAAATTCTGTTGTAAGCTTGTCCATTCTGCAGTGCCTCTGCACATCTCCTGGTCTATATACCAGTTCCCTAGGATTCCTTCCAATGTATGGATAAAGTGATGAGTCCATTCCTCTGGTGGTGTCATCCTTCATTGTGATTTTCACTTCTCCAAGTGTTCCACTGGTGTTCCCTGTCCATTATACTTCTATATTTTATTGCTGCCTTCTCTGTGCCAAATCTAATGTGTAGTATTCTTTTACAATGATACTAGTCCTAAATGGTTTCTTTGTGCGCACCCCACCATCTTGCAGGTGTTTCCTCGAGTGAAATATCTAGGGATAAGAGCCTCTGATTTTCTAGTACTTCCTCTTCATATTTTTTCAAAAATTCCTCTAAGTTATTTAATCCATGAAAACTGGGAGGTTCTCTTATCTCTGTACCAACTCATATTACAACACAGTCTATTCTTGCACACCTTCTTGTGGAAACTTCATGTAATCGCTATTTCCAATTATCCAAACCTATATCTAATTCAAAATCACATGATGTAATGCTTCTCCAGCTGAGTACCCCATTTGCAGTTGGGTTTACATAATCCTCTTCTCGTGCGGTGGTTATGTAGAATTGGTTTATTTTTTCTAGATCCAAACAAGTGGGATCTACAAACCTTTCTCCTTTTGAAGGATCCAATGGTGCAATGCATCTATATTCACCTGATTCAAAAGTCATTTTCCTTTTCTTCAGGTTGATTATGGAACGGTTATCAAATTCCCAATCCAATCAAAGCAATGTTGGGTAAGGTGTTGTGCCATATACTATCTATATTACTTCAAAATCTGCCATAGTGCGTACTCCATCCAAATATACTATCACACCTTTAATCCTTCCAATTGGTAATGCTTTGTGTTGATTTGCTAATTTCAATTGGACAGGTGAATATCCTAAAGTAGGTTCCCCCATACAATGCCATGTATTCTTAGGTAAAACATTTAATTCAAAACCTAAATCCAATATAATATCTCCCATATTGAAATCTCCAATGTTGGAATTTAGTCTAAATTTTCTGCTTGTCCTTTTTCTTGTATGGAGATGATTGGTTGTTTTCTGTTCTAACTTTCCTTCCACCTTGGTGTTACATATTTCTATCATATCTTGTAAAATCCTAATAGATTATGGGTCATTCAATAACTTAATACAATATTAGAGAAAAGTCTTTATTGTACTTGCTCTAATGGTTGTTCTTCACTGGTATGGTTCATTGAGGAGGGAATTTCCTACATTAGTAAGTTCTGAGTGTGTTGCACGGCTGATGTAGACACACAATTTTTCTTGAGAAACTCCTATATGTCCTCCTTGAATGCTTCCCTTTCTTTACATGCATCAAACTACTTCCGTGGTTCAATATTCTTCTTAACCCATTGGTGTTGCAATGGATCTTGTTTTATTGTGTCAGTTCCTGTCTTGGCTCCTCCTCGAGTGACTATATTGATGTTTCTTCCATCATCCCTAGATTCTGTAGAAATACACTTTACATTCTGGTTGCTCCGGTTTATTTTTTCTTTAATCTTCCCCAAGAGTGTTGGACAATCTTCTGTGTCATGGTCTACTGCGTGACAATACATACATGGCACTGGTGGGAGTGGACACTTCCTTGCATAATGTCCTAGTTTTTGGAAGTTGTGGCACACTAATGGTCCTCTACCTTGTCCAAATCCTCTTCTACCTCATCCTCCACCTCTATATCCACCTCGATCTCCTCGTGGAGCCTTATATTGAGGTACCTGGTTATATTGCATGGGGTTATACTATGGATGCACATTATTATACTGTTGTTGCACAATGTTGTACTATTGTTGCGCATTATTGTATGGTTGTGGTACCTGGTTGAACTAGAGTGTATCTTTTCTTGTCATCATTTCTTCTTGCACCCTATAATTATCTGAAGTTATTTTTCTCATCAGCGCCATCTTCCTACAATTCTTATCATCATGATCCACTGAATTCTAAAAATTGCAGTATGAATTTTTGGTATTGTCTTATATTTCTGCATCATTGGGAAGTGATATGGATCAAGCCCATGTATCTTACAAATCTCACACCATGGTCCTCCTATTGGCAATGGGTTTGGCACTCCTATTTCCATATACTGCACAAAAGTTGAGCATTCATTCTTATGGTGTCCTTCTGTTCTGCATAAGGTACACCAAACAACTTCTCTTTTCTCTTTACCCATATTATGGTTAAGTTGAAATGTTAGATTCTTCAAATCCTCCTTGAGATCCTCTATTGCTGGATCTCTCTGCTGATACTGGTTCTCTTCCAGTTGTAAGGCTGGCTACAAAGCCTCTGCCTAAGTTTGGAACTTATGTTGTCTTAATGGGTATTTCAAATGTGGTAACAATGAGTTCACAAATAAATTCCTATGTTGCATGTCGTTCATTGCATATTTCAACTTACCTTTTAGATGCTTAAACCTATGATCAATCTCCCAAACAGGATCACCTGGTTTCTGCCTGATTTCAATATTTTCATTCATATACTAGTCTTCTGAGCTGGGATTCTAAAATTTGTTTATCAATAGTTTTCTCACATTTGCAATAGTCTTTATTACCCCTACTGGACTGTTTACATCTAGGCTCATGTACTGGTCCAGTGTGCAATCTCTTAGTGTGATAGATAACTATGTGAGCTTTGTATCCTCATCTGTGATCTGCTTTGATTCCCAAATATTCTCACATATGAATAAGTGCTTTTCAGGGTCCTCTGATGCCTCTTCGTGAAATTCTGGTAACCTGATCATGGGATCATGTCCGTCCATTTTAAACTTTGTTGAACTACTACCTCTGCACAGTGTATATAATTGGTTGTTACTTCTTGAATTGGATCCTCTAGTTGCTTCTCCTTTCTTGGGTGCATTTCCTATTGTCTTTCTTCCACTAAAAGTCGATTGTCTAATTGTTCGTGTTCTTTTTGGTGTGTTAGTCACACATGGGGTTGTAGGTTCCACACTAACAGTGATTTGGATTGGAGTTCTGCCTTCTATTCCTATACTTGGACCTCCTGTTTTCATTTCATATGTTGCACACAGGATTTCCTCAATCTGCTCCATAGCCCAAAGATCCTCTACCTCTTCTTCATCACTTTCCAAGCCCTCTCTATCARCTATGGCTCTCTTCTTGTTATTCATCTAATATTGGTAGGGTGCTCCACTGCACGTMTTTCCATATTTTTCCATTATCTTCTTTATTTGGTCTTCCTCCATCATGATCAGGTCCATGGCCTCCTTCTTMTTTCYCTTATCCATCTCTTCCTCCATTTCTCAGCTTCTTKTCAGTGCTTCCCCCCTTCCCCCATGCGCACAAGGAAGTTTAGTTGTTTGATTCCATAGTAATCACATCATTGTAATACAATAGAATCTTGATTGGAGTATACAATGATATAATGTACCTACCTCTGGGTCCCTTTATAAAATCCTTCTCTGCTGTGGTGTAAGACTTCGCGGTATTTACAGTACATTCGGTGATAAACCCTGCAACAATACTATCTAACCAGAAATTTGCTGCACGTGTAAATTTGTTATTAACTTGATGTAACTATGCAATCTCCATAGGATTCCACTCCATCTATCTTATTTGATTTGTTGGGTGGTTTTATTTTAACCTTAATAACCACTCCTGCAACAAATGTGGGAAATCACAGAAAAATAGCTCATGCAAGTTGTTAAACACGTATTTTTTGAGATATTTGCGCGGTGTTAGCTTAGGGTTTCTATTGTCCTTCTGTGCAAACTCAATTTCCTTCATTCTCAACCATGTTTCGATCTTCACCTTTGTTGGATTCCATGGCCTGAACATTCCATTCTATAGTTTCATTCTCCGTGCATTTCTTCCATGGATCCCATTGACTCAATCCATTGCAATTCCAATCAGAAATGAAACCATTTGTTGGTTTACGTATCTCACTTCTTGGGATGACCTAGGTTCATATCTCAATGGGTTTCCAACAAAGCCCTCTAAAACTATTGACCCTCCTGGTAAACCATAAGGAAACGTTGCACATAGTGTGCACTGCGCAGTCTCACCCAAGATAGCTATATGGGTGAATGCAATACTCATGTGTTTGTAGTATATGAATGAATGGGGATATGGGAGTGTATTCTATATTTCTTATTGATTAAATTGTTTATAATATTCATTCATCTTTTATCCTTAAGCATGCATGCTAATACATCTAGCTATTCATTCATTCAGAAACCAATCATTGATATAAAGTAAACATTCAAGAACCATCACACAGAACACAAGTTTTACCGTGGTTCATCCCCTCCTGGGGCTACATCCACAAAGGTTTGGATTCTCTACTCTTTTATTTAGTCTGTTGCAAAACCTGGTGCTGTGCATTACATATTCAATCATACTGTAGCACACCTAGCCTTATACCTGCTGGGCTATGCCACACATTAACTCTTGCAAAACTTAATAAACTGTAACATACCCGGCCTTCCAGGCCGACCATGCCAATTCCATAAAAACAACAATTCCATCTATATATATATATATATATATATAAATTTAAACAAACAAATGAATTCCGCTAATATACCGATTCATGCAGAAATAACAGTAAACATATACATGCAACATACACAGGAAATACCCATAAATAGAAAGACGTGTATAAATACTCAACATGCAAATGGACACACAATTGATACTTATCTTTTATAGAATACCAGCAACTACGTCCAGACCTTCCATGATCCTCCCAGCCTTAGACCACATTTCTCATCACTCTCAGTAGTGGCTAACTCATGAGTTGGGACTAAACTCCAATCAGGTAAATGGATTACTAGGCTAGGCTGAGACAAATCAGATAACAACAAGGATCTCATTCCAGGAGCCTACTCAAACTAATATCTTAGAACCTCTCATTCCCCACATGTTTGTCCTACCCAAGAAAGTGTGCCCCTTCTCTTCTCAACAGTCCTTTGACTGCCCCACTTCCCTTCCAGGGCTTTATCAACAGGCTGAACAAGAATTCTCAGAGCACTATAACTGCAGTTGGGATCCCTCAAGAAAATAACTTCCCCAAAAAACTCTCTCACCTAGAGAGAGTTTCTCACGAGCCTGACAACCTGTATCTTCAATACACGAGCCTGAAAACCTACCTCTTGAAACCCATGGGTCTGACAACCCATTTCTTCAGTCCACAACTTAAGTCAACTAGTTACAGGTAATGATGAAAACAACATCAACATGAAGCTAAGTCATGAACATAATTCAGGTATGGAATCGGTGATGGAAACAACAACAACCTTCAGGTTTGGTTTAGGTGCTGCCCATAACAACAAGGCATAGGTGTGATACTCCTCCCATTATGGGTATGGGTTACTGTTGGTAACAGGAACAATACGGGGTAGCTCAAGAGTGCGTGTAGGATGAAGGGTGTGAATCATGCAGAGGTCGAC
The DNA here is from genome assembly GCA_032191745.1 of Picea mariana. NCBI lineage: Eukaryota > Viridiplantae > Streptophyta > Pinopsida > Pinales > Pinaceae > Picea > Picea mariana. The sequence continues at coordinate 76,896 of JASDQU010027080.1, forward strand.
TGATGGATAATGTGGACGAGTTAATGAATCGCTAAGAGAGTGCGCTCGTGAATGGGGAAATGATGGGAAAACAGACTAATTTTCCCACATATATTTGCATGCACCCTGATTGACACAAGGCCCTCCAGGAATTCGTTCCTCTCCACTTGTGGATCATTCCACTTTCCATAAGAACTTAGGATAATATGAGATTTATCCTTGTTTTAGTATTTTGGAATAATAAAATAATATTCCATTAGAGTTAATCCCTCTAGCTTAGCCCCTTTTCTAGGATCTTAGCCCCTCCCTTTCCCTACCTAGTGGAGTTTAATCCCCCATACTCTTTTGTCATGTTCGATATACACACAACGATGTATTATATTAATTATATGAGTGTTTACACATACAAAAATAGGCTCAATGGCCTTTACCCTTTAGGATATTCGACCTAATAATCACATAATCCTCCTAGCTTATAATCACCTGGCTCACCAGCCTATAAAACATGTTTACAATTCAACTGGGGCTCAGTCTTGGGGTATTAAATTCCCCTCCCCTTATTTATGCACTGTCTTCAGTGCATCATATTTACATATTACCATGGAAATTTTCAAAAATATTCAAAAAGATGCGGGTATTCTTCCTGTATAGCATCCTCATGCTCCCAAGTTGCATCTTCAGGAACGTACCAGGTCCATTAGACCTTTACTAGCTCTATGGATTGATTCTAGAGTTGCTTGATCTTCTGGTCCAATATGCACACTGGATGCACTTGAAAAGCACCTTCTTTCTCCAACTAAATCACATTCCAATCAATAACATGATTACCATTAGGTATATACTTTTTGAGCAATGATACATGGAGTACATTATGAATAGACATTGATGCAGGTAATGCAAGCATATAAGCTACATGCCCATTCCTCTCTAGGATTTCAAACGAACCACAATAACAAGCTACCAACTTTGAACAATTTCCCAACTTCATTGAACTTCTATTGGCCTTTAGTTTCAAGAATACATGATCATCCACTTTAAATTCCCTGCGAGTTCTTCTCTTATAAACATAGACTTTCTTCCTGTCTTGAGAAACCTTTACATTATGCTTTATTTTTTTACATCTGCTCTTCCATTTCCCTGAGCAACTTTGGCCCAACCACTACTCTATATGCTGGGTTGTTCCAGCTTATAGGTGTGTTGCACTTTCTTCCATAAAGTGCCTCAAATGGGCTCATATTTAGAGATGCTTGGTAGCCATTGTTATAAGAAAAATCTACCAAGTGTAGGTAGTCTTCCCATTTTGATGGTTTATCCATCACATACATCCTCAACATATCCTCAATCAATTGATTCACCCTTTCTATTTTGCCATCAGATTCTGGATGATAAGCTATGTTAAAACTCAAATTTGTTCCAAATCCTTTGAATAATCCTTTCCAGAAATTTGAGGTAAACTTTAGGTCTCTTTCAGACACTATTGTCTTGGGTATAACATGCAATTGAGAAATTTCTTTCACATAAATATCAAGAACATTGGTTGCTTTGTGAGTGAGTTTCACTGGAATGAAATGGACAACTTTGGTAAGATTGTCCACCACTACCATGATAGCATCGTGCTGCTTGCTTGTTCTGGGAAGTTTGGTGATAAAATCCATTGTTACCACTTCCCATTTCCACTCAGGGATGGGTAATGGCCACAATAACCTAGCTGTGTGTCTATGTTCAACTTTGACCTTTTGACACTAAACATTTGACAATGTACTCAACAACCTCTTTCTTCATTCCTAGCCAATAATATTGGCTTTTGAGAGCTGCAATTGTTTTTTGATACCCTGGGTGTCCAACATAAGGTACATTATGCATTTTTCTCAATATCATATTTTTCAATTCTTGGGAATTTGGTACATAAATTCTTCTTCTGTACATGACAATTTCATCAATTCCTAGCTTGTAGTCCTCAATTTTCTGCTGCCAAATACCTTGTTGCAATTTTGCCACCAATTCCTTGTATTGCAAATCTGATTTTGCAGCCTCCAAGATTTTTTCTTTCAAATATGATTGGTACATGCTGATGGCTGTAGCATGCAACTCATGCACTCTTTTGTTGATTGCACCAACCACCTTTTTCTCTTTCCCTTTGATAGTTTTTATATCAAAGATGTATTCACTGAGAAATTCTAACCATTTGCTCTGCCTAACATTCAGAGTTGGTTGTACGAATAAATATTTCAGACCATGATGGTCTGTCCTCAACTCAAACCTTTTCCTCATGAGATAGTGTCTCCACTTCTTCAAGGCATGCACTATGGATACCAAATCCAAATCATGCATGGCATAATTCCTTTCATTCTCCTTCAACTTCCTTAATTCATAACATACAACATACCTATTTTGAATAAGGACTCCACCAAATCCTTCTTTACATGCATCTGTGCATACAATGAAATATTCATTTGGATCAACAATTCTTAGTATTGGAACACTAGTTAATAATTTCTTCTGGAAAATATTTTCACAATCTACTGTCTACTGAAACTTCAATCCTTTCTTTTGCAAGGAAGTAATAATGTGTGCAATCTTTGAGAATCCTTTAATAAATCTTTTGTAGTATCCTACAAGGCCCATGAAGGATCTGACTTCTGTCACATTTTTAGGTTTTGACCATCCTCTAATGGCCTCAATATTTTTAGGATCCACTGCTATCCCTTCCTCAGATATGATATACCCAAAATAATGAATTTGGTTCTAATAAAATGAACACATGATCAATTTGGCATACAACTGATGCTCCCTTAACACTTGTAATACCATCTTCAAGTGTTTTTCATGTTCCTCTTCCGAATTGGAATATATAAAAATTTCATCCAAAAAGACAATGACAAAATTATTTAAGTACTCTCTGTAAATACCATTCATTAAACACATGAAGACATATGGTTTATTTGATAAACAAATGGCACCACTTTGAACTCATAATGACCATGCCTTGTTCTGAAAGCAGTCTTGTTGATGTCTTCATATTTAATTCTTACCTGATGATAACCCGACCTTAGATGAATCTTGGAGAATATTTTTGCATTCTTCAACTGATCAAAGAGGTCATCGATCCTTGACAAATGATACTTATTCTTTACAGTTACTTTGTTCAACTTCCTAAAGTCAATACACAGTCTCAATGTCCCATCCTTCTTCTTGACAAATAAAACTGGAGCAACCCAAGGTGACACACTTGGGAATATATACCCCTTCTTCAAAATCTCTTCAAGCTGCATTTGCAACTCCTTCAGCTCTGGTGTACTCATCCTATAATGAGTCTTGGATAGTAGAGCTACATTAGGCATCAGTTTTATAGAGAAATCAATATCTCTTTTAGGGGGTAATCCTAGTATTTCTTTAAACACATCCTCAAACTCCTTTAGGACTGCATAATCTTCATTATTTGACACCTTATCCTTAGGTGTTTCTTTCATATGAGATGCAAATATTTGACATCCCTTTTTGTAACATTTCTTCAGCTGCATTGTTGAGATTTCTCTAACAGTTACTGCCTTGGGAATTCCTTGGATCGTCCTTAGGTTCCATTCCTCATTCAGGAAAGTAAATGTCTTGTTATTATAGTCTAAGACAACATGGTGTTGGTCCAACCAATCCATCCCAATTAGACAATTATAGGAACCTAAAGGCAAGATGTTCAAATTTTCCTTAGTGCTCAACTCATTCATTCCCATTGGACATGACTTAACTATCTCGTTAAATTTTCTTTTGGCTCCGGTAGCCAACTACACCAACCAAGATTTTCCATGCTTTCTTCTTGGAAAATGAAATCTTTCCACCATATTGGGATCTATATAACTATGACTAGCTTCTGAATCAATTAAAATTGCAATGGTTTGGTTGTTGATCATACCTTCCACTTCAATCATGTGTGATTGAAACTCTGCTTGATTGTTGTCCAAGGCTACATAGATCCTTGGTACATTTCTGCCCATTTCCTCCATTGTTTCAGCTTCTTGTACATTGTGAAGAGCTCTCAATTTTTCACTTATGTGAGGACAATATCTATAAATATGATTTCCATGACAACCCCAACATTGAATCGGTGGCTGCCTTGGCCTTTGCCCACTTGTCTCAAACATTCTAGGATCTCTAGAAGATGGCTATCCCTATGGACTATTTATGAAGAATGGTGGCTTATTCCCATTCTTCCTCTATTCCATCCTGAACTTCTTCTTGTATTCCCAAACTTTTTGGAAAGTTGGATTTTATTTATGTTGATGATATAGGCATTTAACTCGCCTAATGGTCTCCTTTAAAGTCTTGGGATCATCATATTGTATCTGGTCACTGATGAAATATGGCAGCCTACTCAAATACCTTTGAATCTTAACTGTCTCATCCTTGATGAAAGAGACATACTTTAACAATTCTAAAAACCTTCTTTCATATTCATCAATGGTCATACTCTCTAGCTTGAGTTCAAAGAACTCCTTCATTTTCTTGTCATAATATCTCTTAGTCAAGTATTTCTTTTCAAAATACTTCTTGAATTCCTTCCAAGTAACATTTTTCTCTTTAAGGTGTTGCACCTGCACAGGTTGGTCCCACCACATG
>JASDQU010027083.1:0-11230 GCA_032191745.1 Picea mariana
ATTCCTCCTATGCCTATTCCTCTAGAAGAGTTTCTTCCACCACCCTGTCTCCCTCGGGAAATCCCTCTTCTTTCTGAGTGACTGTGTGGAGTTTCAACCTTGTCCTTTGGAATTATGCACCTTGTCATGGGAAACTCCCTTGCCTTTGTTCGGGGATAATATTTTGCCTCTACCTCATTGGATTTGTTTTCTAGCCAACTTCTCTTCTTCCTTTAGCGCAAACTGATAAGCATCATCCACTATCCTTATCAACATCATGCTGAGCTCATCCTGGATTTCATAACTCGGTCCATTCATATACCTGACAACTTTTTCTTCATCCTGCTGTCTTTTTCCAACTCTGATGTTCAGCTTATAGAACTCCTCTGTGTATTCTATTATACCCTTCTGTCTCAGGTTCTGCAACTTCCTGACCAGATTGATTTGATAATCTTTGGGCATGAATTTAGCCTTCAGCTTGGCTACCATACTATCCCAATTCTTTATCTTCTGTTTTCCTCTACTTCTCCCCTCAGCCTCCAGTTCATCCCACCACAGTGCTGCATGTTCTTTAAGCCTGGTGAAAACATGTCTCACCCTTTTCTCCCCATCGACATCTTCATAATCGGAATATTTTTCCATGGAACTTATCCAATCCAACAAATCTTCAACATCCAAAATGCCTTCATATATTGGGACCTATATCTTGGCTCTAGCTCCCAATATAACAAGTACTCTTAGCAAGTGTTCTTTGGCAACGTGTTCCCTTGCAACTTCTTCGGCTTCTACATCTTCGCTCTTTTCAACATAATCATGTGCTCTTCACTGTGTTTCTTCCATCGCTTCCAACCTTGCACAAAGTTCTCGCACCTCTCTTTCTACAACGTGATTAGCTAAAGGTGGCTCCCCTCGCCTCCTTGGTGGCATTGTGTTGACTGCCTCTTACACACAGAGTAAAAATTTGAGTTCTTTTTCTCCTTCGCCTGAAATCTACAGACGAAAACCTTGCTCTGATACCACTTGATGCAGACTCCCCTTCTCTTGTAAGGGCTGCACGACCTCCTGATCTAGGATCAATCAAGAAATTGAGTCTGATTGACTCTTTGTCCCCTCAGGAACCCCAATTAACTGAATAGGCCCCCTTCTTCCTAAGGCACAGGTTCTATGGAACCTGCGAGATTCTCCTTAATGCTTTAAAGCTTCAGCGTAATTAGGTGCTAGCTCTCTCTTGGCTAAGCCCCTTCCCTCACGTGACCACTGGTAGTGACCACGTGCTTAAATGAAAGGCATGTCATGATTTCATGTTTTGCGAATCTAGGAGTGTTGCTACCTCCATTCTCTTGATATCCTAAATGTCGATATTTCGGAGCTACCAATCCGACGATCCTGATTCCCCCACGATCTGACAACTCAGATCTCATCGGGGTTTCACGTATCGTGAGGCTGAAATACATTTCACCTCTATTCTTCCGATAGCTGAAGTCGTGATGGCATTGGATCAATGATCCAAATCTCCCCTTTGATCAATGGTTCAAATCATGTCACGATTTCGGGTTTCGCAAGTTCTCGCGAATCAACCTTTGTATCCTTCGAGTCACGTGTCAACGAAATGCTGAGTTGTTGCCATGTGTCCTCCTTGACAATAGACAGTCTCGATGGTTTATGAACGATCAACGAATGTGATATTTTCACGATTTTGTGTTTCGTGAATCCTCACAACTCTTCTCTTTTACCTTTCAACTCAGCGAGTCAACAAAATGTTGATCTATCACCACGTTTCCTCCTTGACAATGAACGACTCTGATAATTTCAGAGTTTCGTGAGTCCGATTCTCCTATACACTTTCAAATATTTAATGTGAGTTCACTTTGTCTTGATCGAACGACTACGATCTTTAGGTGCTCAAATCAAATGACTGAGAACTTTTCTCCTCTGCACTTGCTCCTCATTGTCTGGATGTTGATTTGATGGTCCAGATATTTCCTATAAGATAAAGTTTTCTTCAAACTTGGAATATTTCTAAAAGGATTTAAAGGATTCGACCTTTATCCTTCCTGCGAGTCCATTTCTTGGATCTCATTCACGCCTCTTGGAAAGTGCTACTCCTCCTGAGCTTGATCTGTCCAAATATTTTGATCTCCCAAGCACTTCTTGCTTTTCTGGCAAATTCGTCAAACTTAGATCTAAAGGTTCTTGAAAATAATCCTTTCTCTCCTTCCTTGCGTTCTTCCGCTCTCATCCTTCGACTTCTTTACGGAGTCACTTCGACTCTTTGTTGGATTCCAGGTCTATACACTCTTTGAAATAGATCTTTACACAATATTCAAGTTCTTGTGATGATTGTGCACTCCTTGCGACAGTTTCTTTATCTTCCTACAAAGAAAGTCTTACGGTATTTCTTCTAATATTTACGAGTCAAAACAGACCCTGTCAACACATTCCTTGCGCACTGTGTGCACACCTTGCACTGGCTCCTGAAGAAAAGCGATTTAAATTCTTATGCAAGAATTTCAAAGCTACATACACTCGTAGAAAGATTCATTCATTCTTGAAAAGATTTAGACAACAACAAAGAAATTGAAAACACTATTCACACAATACATTGGATCAATGTTTCTCGGTTATCTTCATTCAAAATCAAGAAAATGGTTACAACTAAAATCAAAGCAACAACTACTGCTCTGAGATTCCTACTTGCTCATAATTCTCATAACTTATCTTTTGGGCATACAAAATCTCTCTTTATACAAAAGAAAGAAACAAAATTCTATCTAATTGTGGTTACATTGAGACTAGCGTTAAAATCCTAAGTCGTGCGTGCTCATTCTGTCTACGCGCATGATCTTTCCTTTTATCTTTTTTCTATTAGCTTCAAAAGATTGCAGTACTGGCTACCGTCTGCGACTCCAGATTGGTCCTTAGGCACTGATTTGTTCTGCCACATGTACCTGTTGATGATGCTCCTTCTTGGCACAGGGGCAGACCCAGGGTTCAACGCTACAACAATGCACCAACAAAACCCTAACTACCGGCCCTTTCGAAAACACATGCGAAGCAAATGAAGTCTCACCCGAGGTAGAGGTAGGGGTGGTTGCAGGACTCCAATGTTTGCAACCTTAACTGGGACACAGATCTATTATTCTAACACTTAACAGATCACTCAACAATTAACATTCATCAATATTCAGTTCTTAGTTACAACACAGTTAAACCCTAATTACAACATACTGCAGTATTCATTCAGATCTACTATATTCAAGCACTTAAGCACCTACACATAGGCCATATCTGGTGTTCATCCATACTATTAAGTACATAGCATTAACATATCTATATTTCATTCATCTATGTTAAATCATTAAGCAAGTAAACACATAAGCACATCAATACATCGCACAAAGTAGAGCAACACAACATGTACATGGTTCACCCCCACCCTGGGGCTACGACCACCAACTGTTCTCTTCTTTATTATCTTCGGTCAATCAGCTACATGCACAGAGCCTCAAAATCCTACTCCACATAAGATAGGAGATCTGTGCACACTCAGTCAGATCCTCCTTCCCCAAGCTAGGTTTAATCACAAATCCTTCTACAGTCTATTACAACCACTTGCACTTAGCCCTGCAAGTATCACATAGTATGCACAAAGCACTTAAAACTCTTGATCATGTAGATCCAACTCTAACACTTAGCACCATTTACAACTCCGCCTCTTCTTACATTGCCCAGCCTTTTATTTATAAATTACAAAATAGGATCAAGGATGGGTAAACCCATGGGCCGACATCCCATACCCATTAAATAATCCAAAATCTCAAGAAGGACCCTAAAAGGGGTCGAGATCCCATGATCTCTGCTTCATCTTGCGCTCCGCCTTTGACAGCCTATCGAAGTCCCAAAACTAGGTCAAACATGACCAAGAATCCTCAAAACTTGGTCAAGGGCCAACATGCCCCCAACACTCACCCATGACTTGTCCCTAGTCATTCTGATATGATTAGTTCTTCTTTAAAAGCTTTGAGCTTGGCTCGAGCTACTTTGACTTGTTGTTGTGCCACGACCTCCTATTCAGTGAACTCTTGGATGACTGCTTTGTTGACAGGTCCCTCTAGGTGTTGTTCTTCTGTAATGATGACTTGCTCTAGTTCCTCTCCTCATTCTTCGATCTCTGTGAACATTTGTTAAGCCTCATCCTATATAGGTTGGAGCCTCTGCATTACTTCCATAACTCTGCTCTGAATAGTATGGACCTGATGTTGGGCAGTGCACTTCTCTTGGGATCACTTCATTCTTTCAATAGTTGACAGGGGATTCAACTGTGCCTGTATTGTCTCTACTTGATACTTCACCTCCTAGAGTTGTGACTCCAGTGCCTTCAATTCTGGATTCTCAGTGAGTCTCTCATACGTCTAGGCACTACGATCACCCAGTTGCTTGCATTCCATGGAAAGGAATTTTATTCGTTCAAATGTGCTTTGAGCAGTTGCTTCCCTTTGATCCCTTACATCCTACGGGGTATCAGGTATGGTGCAGAGCTCTAAATCTATTATTCATTGTTGTAGTTGCTGGACAACTTCTGCGAGTTTCTCTACTTGATGTGTGACTCGGTCTTAAACCTGTAGCTATAAGCCTGTCATAGAGCAGAGTGCTCTGTTTACTACTTCTTTCACTTCGAGTTTCTCTATGAGAAACTGGTCTTTTTCTTGTTGTATTTGGGCTTTCTCTTCTTCAAACATGGCCTCGAGAGAAACCTTCTCTTTGCAACTCTACGCTGTTCTACAATTTTTCCTTGTACTTGCTTCAAGTCCTGGGTGTCTCGTTCTTTTTATTCTTGTGCATGATGAAGGTGAGCTTCGACCACTTTAGCTAATCAGCAGAGTTGGGCTGGCTCATATCCCAATTCTGGTTCTCCTGATGGCAGGGGCGCAGTGGACACTGCGTGGATGGACTGAAGGGCCTGCTATACCCCTCGAAATTCGACCTTAATTCTTTCATACATTTCCTCCTTCATAGCTTCTTGTTTCTCCACAATTTCTAGCAAAGCGTCATTGAGGGCTGGTATGATGAAGTCAAAATCATAAATAGTGAGCACAGTCTTCATATTGGTCACAGTGGCTCTCAATTTCTTCTAGGAAGAAGGTTTCAGGGGAGAAAAGTTCCTCTTCTTCAGGGGATCGGTCTGTTATCTAGGCGGTGTTACTTCATATTGGTTTTGTTCAGCTCCTGTGCCATTTATCTCTTCTTCATCACCCCCTCGGTCAGGTGATATAGAAGAAGTCTTTCCTGAAGCATTGCTTAAATCTTGGACTTCTTTGGTCTTCTTCGTTCTGTTGGGTCCGGGTGTATCATGCACGGTCTCTGGGCTGTCAGGGCTAGACATCTCTGCAGGGTCTTCTGGAATAAGGAGATATTTCAACCATTCCTTAGTGATCTCCTCAATTTCTTCTTTCGTAAGCTTGTAGTACGACTGGAGTTTCTCCTTATGTTCATCGGCTCGCACTGTAAGGTTGATGAATTGTAGATCTACACATAACTTCATCAGGGGTCAAAATCTTTGTAGGGTGTTCGGAGTCATGTGAGGTTTAGCTTCGATGGATCTCTTCAGCTGAAGGTAATATGTATGAAAGACAGTGTTCAACTGCCACTATTTGTTCATATCACTCGAGTACAAGAGTGTGGCGAACTTCGCAACAAGTGGATCGAACGGTTAAATATACAGGAAGGTCGCACCTTCCAACATCTCCCAGGAAAAAAAGGCAATAAGGATCAGGAGCCAGCTGAAGTGAAACTCATAGCCTTGATCCTGTTCTTTGCGGTAGTCTAGTTCGAGCTGATTCACTAGGTACTTCACCTAGTACATCTGTAGACCTCCTACGAACTTCCCTGTGAGGTCAACAACAAAGCATGTGACCTACATAGGTCTGTTCTTCCTTAATAACTTTCGTGCAATTAACTGACAGGCTAGGCGCACTGTGCCAGTCTAGATGAAGGCTACCTTGTAGCCTCACATCCCCTTTTCAACATCGTCATATGTATCCTTGATCTTCTGTGTTAGGGCGCGATCTATGGCTTTCCCTGGATAAAAATCCTGTGGATCGGGTCCTTGCATACTTAATCCTGTGATCCTATGGATCAACATTGGGTCGACTGTGATACAATGGTCTAGACATAAGTAGCCGCCATGGTAACATGAGAGAAATAGCTTGAAGTAGTCATTAAATTCCTGGTGCCTTCCTAAGTGTGGGATTTTCATTACGTTTAACAAGGTGGATTGCGTGAGGTTCATTTTCCATGGCTGAGGAATTATTTTTGAATTCTTCCACTTCGTCTTGGTCAGGTATTTATACAGGGAAAGCATACTATATTTCTTGCGATCTTTGAGGTTGAAGTCACTGAACTTCAACGCTGTGATTTTATCCTATTTTTCTCGAACTGCGCATATCCCCTTTGGGAGGTACGCAGTAACCATGGTGTACTCAAACTCTCTTGGCACACTATCTCGACTCACTACGACATCCAGAGGCGGGATGTAGTTGGGAAATATGGTCAGGATCAACTTCTCATTTGCTAGGTCATCTCTGTGTTTGGTTCTCTTTTTTTCTGATGGTCGGGATGGTCCGGCTCTGCTAGTTGTCAATGAAGAAGCTTGCAATCCTCTCGTTGAGGATTCTTGTACACCTATAGACATCACTCTTTTAGACATGACTCTCTCAATCATGAGGTAGATGATTACTTCTTTCACATACTCTTCAACTGCGCTCTCGTGGTTGAATATATAGGATTAGAAGAGTAATTGCTCAATGCAACGGGATGGATGGCAATAGCGTAATGATCACTGTGTGAAATCAAATGTGTTGCGAGCTCAGATAGTCACAGTTGGTAAAAGTGTTCTTGTTGCATGGAACGACAAGATATATAGATAAATCGGCAACAGATCTCTTGCAACGGGTGAGAAGCCTTCATTAACTCAGTTATGTTCATTATGGCGTGGTCCCAACAGTCTGGTGGAAAAATTTCTGACCATAAATGCATTTCTATCCATTCGGGTTGTCGGTCTAATGATTATACTGCTTCCAACGACTATATTGCTTCTCCATGATGAAGTTCCATGTGACGTTGTTCTGATATCCCGACGAAGTTCCCTTTGGAACCTTGTGTAACTTTTTGATCTTAGTTCTCTTCTGACTTAGTTTTCTAGACTTCTTTCCTGTGAGCTTCGTCTTGATATTCCTTTTTCCATTCTGATTTTTATCTTCTTTTCACATAGTAACTTCGTGCTGGTGACATTCTTTCCTAGAAATCAGGAGTAATAATTCATTTGTATCTGGAATAGGTAATTCAGTCTTTTGTGGGTTTTCTAGTGTTCTTCTTGCTTCGACATCCAAGTCTCTATTTTTAGATATCTTTTCTTGGTTCTCCTATTCTTCAATCAATTTTGTGATCCTCCTAATCATGAAATCTTTCAACTCTTGCTTCTTTTGTTTTAAGACTTCTTCTTCTTTCCTTCTGGCCTGATCTTTTTCAATCCAAGGTTTTCATAGTAACGTAGCAAATGGAGCATTGTTCTCAATAAATTTAACAACTTCAAATTCTTCCTCTGTCAAAGTTCCATGAGAACTCATAGATATTCAGGTAAGTCTTCCACATAGCATTATCAATTTTCCTCTGAATAATCCTATTCCTCCCAATGAAGGAGTCATAATAGGCTACCCTAAAAGTTCCCAAGTTCTTTCTGTCATTATATTCACCTGTGTTTCTTCATCCAGAACACAGTCAATGTCGAAGTCTCCTATTCTTTCTTCAATGCATTCTTTTTCTTTAAAGACCTCTGATAAGCTGACATGTTAGTGGTCATTCAGGGTTTCTTTCATCTGTAGCAATACTTTCTCTGATTCTTTTTGGGGTTCTGTCATAATATGGGTTTCTTGATCTTTCTTGTGGTATTCTTGTCTCATATTCATCCTATCAACCTTAACAATCATTCTAGGGCAATCGAATACTTCGTGGTCCATAGATTTACAATAGAGGCAACTAGGTCTTCTACTAGGGCATTCCTTAGCCAGATGTCCTGGTCTTCTGCAACTGTAACAAAGGGTTAATCCTCTCTTTCTTTTAAATGATCTCGATCATTTCCTATACTATGTGCTAGGATCATGGAAGCTAACCTACAACAAATTATTTCTAGGCTTCTGCATCCATTTGTTAGTCCAAACATTCTCTCTATGCATAGGTATAACATATCTTTCATTATTATTATCAGATCTATTCATATCAAATATTCTTTCTTCTACCAGTGCCCTAGTTTTCAAGATAGGACAAAATCTATCAAACATACCTAGATCCATATTCTAGAAACACAAATTTCCACTTATCTTACTTCTACAGAGCACAAATCTTCCAGATCTAAAACGTTTCACTATTCTTACATTTATCAGAGCACACAGCTTGCAGATATTACCTATTTAAGAAAAAATCTCACTTTTACCTTTCTCAGAGCACAAAGCATTCAGATATTACCTCTTTTCTTCAGATCAAACTTCTTTTCTTAGTACAAAGCTTCATAGATCGACTATAATACTGCACGGTAGAGCGACAGATCTACACACACAACTCTCACAATTTCAGGTTAGATCTTCACACAAAGATTCTTTTTTCTTAGTTCCCAGCAATCGCAGTTTCAAGTCAGATATTTGCACAAAGCTTCTTCTTTCTTAGTTCCCAGCAATCACAGTTTCAGGTTCTATCTTTGCACAAAGCTTCTTATTTCTCAATTCCTAGAAATCACAGTTTTAGGTCCAGGAAACAAAACCATTTGTTGGCACAGGGGCATACCCAGGGTTCAACGCTACAACAACGCACCAACAAAACCCTAACTACCGACCCTTTCGGAAACACCTGCGAAGCAGATGAAGTCTCACCTGAGGTAGAGGCAGGGATGGTTGCAGGACTCCAGTGTCTGCAACCTTAGCTGGGACACAGATCTGTGATTCTAACACTTAATAGAGCACTCAGTAGTTAACATTCATCAATATTCAATTCTTAGTTACAGCGCAGTTAAACCCTAATTACAACACAACACAGTATTCATTCAGATCTACTATATTCAAGAACTTAATCACCTCCACATAGGACATATATAGTGTTCACCCATACTAGTAATCACATAGCATTAATATATATATCTTTCATTCATCTACGTTAAAGAACTAAGCAAGTAAACACATAAGCACATCAATACATCGCACAAAGCATAGCAACACAACATGTACATGGTTCACCCCCACCCTGGGGCTACGTCCACCAACTCTTCTCTTCTTTATTATCTTTGGTCAATCAACTACATGCACAGAGCCTCAAAATCCTACCCCACATAGGACAGGAGATCTGCACACACTTAATCAGATCCTCCTTCCCCGAGCTAGGTTTAAGCACAAAGACTTCTACAGTCTATTACAAACACTTGCACTTATTCCTTCAAGTCTCACACAATATGCACAAAGCCCTTACAACTCTTGATCACATAGATCCAGCTCTAGCACTTAGCACCATTTGCAACCTGCCTCTTCTTACATTGCCTAGACTTCTATTTATGCATTACAAAATAGGCCTAAGCATGGGTAAACCCATGGGCTGACATCCCATACCCATTACATAATCACAAATCCCAAGAAGGACCCTAAAAGAGGTTGAGATCCTGCTATCTCTGCTTCGTCTTGCGCTCCACCTTCAATAGCCTATTGAAGTCCCAAAACTAGGTCAAACATGACCAAGAATCCTCAAAACTTGGTCAAGGGCCAACACTCCTGCATCACATATGTATCTTTCTAAGCTTCTACTGGAATGGCATCACATGTTGTATTATTTGAGTATCGCATGTGTTCAAATCATCGTAATTCTAAGAAAAAAACATCTCGATGCTTCTTGAATAGTTTCATGAATGTGTGTTTTTCCATGTTTGAACAACAAGTGCCTAGATTTACATATTTAGGTTGTTCATATGTTCCAATATTGACCAAGAAATGCATCATAATCCAACTATTGGTCTTTGGGTTGGCCTAACTTTTGAACTTGGATTTCAAATCGAACAATTTCTCAAGAGTTAAAACATTCTTCGGGACACAATTAGTCTTTACCTTGTTTGCTTCTTCCCGATAGGTTTGTAACTCTTTCTCATTGTTCATCATCAATCATTGAATCTTGGAAAGTGTCCAAAATAGTGAGAAAACTAATAATATGAGCATCACTATCGAATACTCTCCAATTTGTGATGTTTTCTGGTATGGAGGGCCTGCAAATCATTTCAACTGAAAAACCATCATTAGGGGGTACGAACCTAGATGCAACATTGGCCAAAATATATGAATCTATATTTTGATCACAAGGTATATAATTAATATTAAATGCATCAAAAGAGTAAATAAAATTCCATACCTCTTGTTGCTAAGCCTTTAGATGCAAAGACAGATAGAGAATGATGTTTCTTACCTTTCGAGCTATTACTTCAGAATCACCAAACACCTTAAGATATTTCACCTTGAGGTCGATGGATTTTTTAATACCATGAATCAAGGTTTCGTATTCAGCAGTGTTGTTGGTGCATTCAAACTCTAGTCAACATGATATAAACATTTCGTACCTTTCCCAAGATCAATTAGGACACATCTTTCTCCAGATCCATCTTGTGTCTTAGAGCCATTAAATAACATATTCCACATGTCAGGAATCTTTTTTTTGTTAGTTGAACTAAATCCTATGTTAGTCAATAGTGTACAAGCTCTATTATGGGATTGTGGGAGGAGTTCAGATTGTAATTCTGATGGTTTCTTAGATGGTTGTGCTTCATAAAAACCGTAGTTAGTCTCAAAAAAGTAATTACCCAAGAAATAATGTTCAAAACTTATGGGTTCATTCTTACCTTCCAATTATGTCACCGTGTGCTTCATGTGAGCCTTGATATTTACTCAAATTTGATTCACCTTACCCTTATATGGCAACCATAGGTGAGACCAATCGATAGAAAAGTATCCTTGAAGTTTGGATGACAAATATATGCTTAACAACATACCATAACTCTTTGGTATATCGACACTGACGATATCTATTGTTTGGTTCACCCTAGGATCAGATGAAATCCTAATAAAGAAATCCTTTAATTCTCCCTTTACTTTCACATTTGTTCTATATAACTATATAGTTCTAGTATTTGTTATTTGTGGAACAATGTTTATTTTTTGGTAGACATAAAAGG
>JASDQU010027083.1:11299-27011 GCA_032191745.1 Picea mariana
ACCTGAGACTTTGAGTATGAGCCTATACTTGTTGCATTTATGGTTGTTGTTATTTCTACCTTGTGTATTTCATGTACCTCATTTTTCAGAAGTATGTTTTCAGTAACAACAACAATCCTTTTCTAAGCATCATTGGGATTGAAAGCATTGTGTAAGAGCTCAAGAGTTTTTGGTAAAGAACATATATCAAACATGGAAATATTAGTTTTTTTTCCTCATGTCTTCTATCACATTGTAGTCAAGGGCGTGTGTGTTGGATTTATTTATTGTTTGGATAGATTTCATCTCACATGTTTTTTCATTGTTTAGTACCATGTTAAGATTGGTGTTATTCCCAGCTGAGGAAGACGTACTAGGCTTATCTTTGTTGGCTGGGACAACTTTGCTTGTTTTTCTGCTAGTTTTCCCTTGAGTTGTGTCATTTAGTTCTTTGGAAACAGGTGGAGGAGTAATTTTCCTAAGTGGAATCTTGTCTTCTTTGGAGGAAGTATCATTAGGGATTGGACCTTTTCTGTGTAGATTATAATTTCTTTGGGAAGCATCCTTGATAACTAGAGTATCCTCGATAAAGACTTCTTCAATCTGTTCATCATCTAATTCTGGACACCAATCCAAAAAAGGAATGGTAGATTCCAGAGGAATCTCATCAGTATTGTCAAAGGGATCTTGTATTGGGTTTTCATCATTTAAGCTCTAGTGATCTAATAATTTATTTATCACTAGGGTCATGGAGTTGACCCACTGAGGGAAAGTTTGTTTTGGGCGGTTCTTTTGGTGATAAGAGAAGAAACTATCATTTTTGAAGTTGTTTAAGTTAAAATCCATATGAGGTGGTTCATGTGGTTTTGGTGGACTATATTGTCTCTTAAAGAACGGCCAAAAAGTTCAAGGTTTTGGTGAATCTTCACCAACATTATTTTTAAGATATACCACTTCGTTAGACAACTTATTAACTAATTTAACCACATTTTTTATATCATTTGGTTTGTTTTCAGGTGTTTTAGTTAGTAGAAAAGGTCTCTTCCCAATTGTTTTGGTTTCCTCGAGATATGAGTGATGTTCTTAGGAAGAAAATTCTCTTTCTATTGTTTAAACTTCACCAAAGTTAAGTGCCAAGGTGGTCTTGTTATCCCATTTGAAAAACATTCATATGGAAGAAGTTAATATTTCCATATAACATTCAATGGATAAGGATTGGGAAGGAGCTACGTCGTGGGGGAATTTGATTACTACATTGAGAAACCTTTGGTTGAAATATTTCACCTTCTGTTTCTTGTCCATCTTGATGGCCCCTATCTCTTTGTGCAAAGATGCAGTCATTTTCCTTTCCCCAAATTTCCTGATAAATAACCTTTCAAAATCATCCCACTCAGTTATAGATTCAGGTGGTAGGATAAAATACCAAGTAGATGATCTGGTTTAAAAAGTATAAGGAAAAAACCTACAAACTACATCTTCATGTTGGAAATTTAGTAGATGAGTGGTTATGAAGAATTTATTTAAATGGTCTTCTGGGGACCCAGGTTTATCTGGATCAAATTTTGGAAGGAATTTTTCATATTTTCTTGGTATTTCATGTAATGTTCCAGCTAAATTTAGAGAACCTTGAGCCCTCCAACATGGGATAAATTCTCTATCATTTCTATTTTCCTCCATTATTTTTTACAAAATAATTTCTTGGTGTTCACCTTCAAGATCATCCTCATATTCGACAAGAAAACATATAGTTTGGCTCAGGAGTCCCTAGATTTATTGCAAGGCGGTTTCAATAAGATCATCTAAGGAGTCAATGAAAATATCAGGATGTGTATTAGGTCTTTACACACAGGTTGTTTTCCTCCTAGGAATTTTAGAGGAGATACGTAGCTTACCAAGCAATTTTGCATAAGCATGTGTAATTATATGAGTTTTAGAGAACTCTTTTCCTTGTATACAGAACCAAGTTTCAAAGTGTGTTTCCAGACTTCTAGAGGAGCTTCCAAAATTAGGCTTTGAGTCTTTTGATCTAGGTGGATATTGGTGGCCACCCACCTATTCCAATTGGCTCCTCTTGACAATTTTTAGTTCAACACGTTCTTCTGTACTTCTTTGTAATTGTGGGTTCTACACTTTCGGGGTGATTTGAATCCCTACACATATTCCAAGTGGAGGCTGGTGGCCTCCCAACTAATCCAACAAGATTATTTTGGAAGTTTTAATGTTAGCACATCTTTATGTACTTCTAGGGCCATTGTGGGGCCCTAAACAATGTTTTTTTTCTTGCCATAGTCAAAATGTAGACGGAGTTAGAGTTTGATAGCATAATGTGTAGTTCTCAAAAAGAAATTTACAATGGGCTATCGCACACCTAAAACGAAGGTCGTATGCAAAGTTCATGACCCCGGGAAGTTGAGGTACCAACTTACCCATTGGGGCCCACATAATGTTTGGCATTTCATCTCCTAGGGATATGTTCTTGGATGTATACGGTTTTGACATTCATGAGTAATGATGAAAGGGACTTTGGAGAAACATTGTAATAATTCTTCTCAGACAGATGTGGTAGAAGGAACATTTCTTCTCAAAGATAGCTACCATAATTCAAGCAAGTGTTGTCAGTTATGCAATTTTACAGTTTCATCCTATTTCATTTATGCAATATAATTTATTGTTCACTAGATATATGTTGTTGTTGTTCTGTATCTTTGTGTTATTGTATTCAGTCTACTTTTCATTTCGTTATGCCAATAAATCTATATCAGTGGCATCAGAATGATCTTCTCTTCATTTATTTTTCATTGTGTATGTCCTCGAAATTATTTGGGTACAAGAAGTTGGGACTCGAATCAATCGATCCTTTGCAAAATCAGTCGTGCTGAGACTGAAAACAACCCATGTGGGAAGAAAAGAAATATAATGGAGCAGGATATTCTTTTAAGATGTTTCTCAAGGAAGCCCTTGCGCGACAAATGAATGAAATGATGGACAACTTTGCATAGATCCTTCAACGGATTCCCACAAGAGACACATCTTCATCAAGTGGCCATGCAACCCCCTTCAAGGTACAAGTAAATTTTGATATTCCATTATTTGAGGGACTGATAGATGTGGATTTCATAGATAAACTATTGAATTTGCTCGAATGGTATTTTTTGGTCCACAATTTTTTTGATAGGGAAAATATTACTTTTTCACTCCTCAAGGCCATCCCCCATGTTAAGAAATGGTGGGATACTTACTCTGAGAAAAGGAATATAAAGGAATCTGCAATATTTGTGGTCGCTCCCACATGGGATTCCTTCAGGGATTCCATTAAAGAACAATATTACCCTTTTGGAAGCTACGAGGACCAATACACAAGATGGACCACCCTGCAATAGGAAAGGGACCAGACAATACCATATTTCACCAATATTTTCCATACCTTGCGCACCAAATTGGGTATCAAATAATATGATTCAAATCTGGTGCTAAAATATTTCAGTTGTTTTCATAGATAAATTTAAATAGATATGGATTTTTTGGACATCGCATCATTGGGTACGACTTATATATATGACATCAAGATCGAGCAGAAATTTAAGCAAAAGAGGTGAGAGTTTGGATCTGCAAACTCCTCACAACCAAAGCAGAGAAAAGGTGGCCCCAGCCCACAAAAAAACGGACAAAGAAAAAATGAGTAATGAGAAGTCGAAGAAGGAAATGAGAAAATGGTGTGAATACCATACAATCCAAAACACCAGAAGGGTAATGAGAATTCGAAGAAGGAAATGAGAAAATGGTGTGAATACCATAAAATCCCTTGGCACAACACCAAATAATTCTACTCCAAGCAGTCAATCGTGATCGAGATGGAAGCTTCTGAGTCAGAGGTCGATTATTACTCTAAATCGAATCCATAAGGAGGGAAGTGGATTATCGATGTTGAACCTAGTGCCAGTGTCTCTATCACCAAAGTCAAGCCAAGAAAAATAGAAGAACCAGAGGAAGGGGAATGCCTCTTTCACTCACAGATGTGGGTAAAGGGGGCTCCTCTTTATTTCATTGTCGATAGAGACAATTATAATAACTTGATCTTAGTAGAGGTCGTCAAGTGACTAGACCTGCCGACAACACCATACCCACAACCCTACACCATTGGCTGGCTTCGCCAAGGAAGAGATCTTTGTGTCAGCCAACAATGTCATCTTCCCAACGACGTCAATCCTTTCAAAGACGAGGTATTGTTTGATATTTCTCCCCTTGAAGTTTGTGATGCTATTTTAGGATAGCCATATTTTTGGAAGAGACATGTTGTGTATGAGTCTATACCTCGCAGTGTTATTATTACATTGGGTAGACAATTGTATAGGACACCATAGGTAGCGCCTCCTAACACTATTTATTTAATATTTTCTAAGCATTGTAGTAAGGTCATTTCACATACCTAGGAGTTTTTATACTTTGGGATCTGTGCTCACAGTAAGTAGAAGGTCTCTACCACATCCATGGCCTCTACATAGAGCCTCTCTTTGTAGTAGAAAAAAGTGGATGAGATAATGGAAGAGTACAGAGACATCTTCTCCTCATCCACCGAGGTACCGATGCACTGCCAAGTCAAGAATCCAATTGATCTAACCCCCGATGCGCCTTTGCCTAATGGGCCATTCCATCTTCTCTTGTTGATGGAAAATGACGAAATCAAGGATCATATCTAATAGCTTCTTCAAAAGGAGCACATCAGGCCTGGCTCCTCCCCTTGCAAAAGCCCAATTTTACTAGTGCAGAAGAAATAATGTACCCGGCGGCTCTACATTGATTACAAAGCATTAAACAAAATCATAGTCAAGAACAGGTACCTAATTCCCATAATTGATGAACTTCTTGAACAAATCAAGGGGGAAAAGGTCTTCACCAAGATTGACCTAAAGTTTGGATACCACTAGGTTCCCATTGAACCAACTGATTTATGGAAGACAACTTTCAAATCTAAAGAAGGTCTCTTTGAATGGCTGGTCATGCCCTTTGGATTAACAAATGCACCAGCCACTTTCATGAGGTTGATGGATGATGTATTGAGACCCTTCACCAACTCTTTTGTGGTGTTATATTTGGATGACATTCTCATCTTCAACAAAACTTGGGAGGAGCACATGCAACACATTCAATAGGTTTTGAGAACTTTGCGGTAGCACAAGCTATATGCCAACTTCGAAAAATGCTCCTTTGGAATGAACCGAGTCCAATACTTGGGATACATTATTGATGAGCATGGGGTACATGTTGATCTAGATAAGATCCAAGTCATCTGTGACTAGCCAGCTCGACCACACTAACTGAGATTCAAATATTCTTGGGATTGGCCAACTTCTACCAATGGTTTGTGTTTAGATTCTCCCATATTGCATGGGCCCTCAACCAAGTGACCAAGAATGGTGGCGAGGTAAATTTCACATGGGGGAAGGAACAACAACGATAATTTGATGATATGAAGCATTACTTGTGATCAACTCCAATACTCTCCTTACCCAATCTACAACAACCATTCGAGATCAAGATCGATGCATTTGACTATGATATATGTGTAGTTCTCACTCAACACGGTCATCCGGTAGCATACCATTGTGAGACACTCTCAGATACCATTCATAAATACCCCACCTATGACAAGGAAATGTATTCCATTGTACAATCCTGTCATCAATGGAAACACTACATTATGGGAAAGGATACAATCATCCACACTGATCACAAGCCTCTGCAGTTCATACAAACACAAAGGAAGTTTCAGAATGGCCTCCATCAAAAGTGGTCCACCTACCTGCAATAGTTCCATCTCAACATCAAGTATAAGATAGGGAACACAAATCGTGTTGCTGACTGCCTCAGTCAACCTCTCATGGTTGAACTCACCAACGTGCTCCATTCTTGTGGGCATGAGGCATCTGAGTGGCCCCAACTTTATCAGAAAGATCCAGACTTTATGATCACCTATCAACTCTTGGGTAAAAGCTTGAATGTCACTGATTTTCACATTTAGTATGAACTGTTATGCCATTTGGGACATCTATGTGTTCCTTCAAGTGATTGTGAAAATATTATTTGGGAGGCTTACTACAGTTGGATGGCAGGACATTTTGGCATGGATAAAACTATGGTTGTTCTACATAAACATTTGTATTGGCCAAAAATTCGACAGGAAATCAACAAGTATACCAGATCTTGCACTGCTTATGCCATTTCCAATCAAATCATCAAGAAGAAAGGCTTATACACCCCTCTTCCTCACTCTCAAGAGGCCTTGGGAATCCATTTCTATGGATTACATATCTGGCCTTATGTCCACCAAGAAAGGAAATGATTGTGTATTCGTGGTAGTTGATCAGTTTTCAAATATGACCATCCTAAAAGCCTGCAAGAAGAGCATCACATTGGTAGATATTGTTGAGCTCTTCTCTGAATGAGTGTGGGTCCATTTTGGGATACCACAGAACATCATCTCAGATCGAGACAACAGGTTCCTCAACACATTTTGGTTGAGTCTCTGGTCATTGTTGGACACCAAGCTCACTAAATCCACTTCTTTCCACTGCCAAACCGATGGCCAAACATAGGTCATCAATCGAATGATTGTGTAAATCCTATGCATGTACAACTCTAAGCATCTATGTACATGGTATGAGAGTCTTCCCTATGTTCATCACAGCTACAACAGGGCTCTCCATAGCTCCACCGACCATAGCCCATTTTAGGTGGGGCTGCGATTCCAACCCTTGGGTCACATTGATGTTTCAATACCTCTTGCAACACACAAGAAGAATCTTCCCATGTTCAATACGAGGCCCACAAAGCCACCAGATTCATTGAGCAGATTCATCACATCTGCCAATAGGTCCATGAGATTTTGCAGAAAGCTAATACTAAGTACAAGCGACACCATGATCAACACAAGGTACCACACCAATTTCAGGTGGAATACAATTTCTAGTTACATTTTCAGAAAGAGCACTTGATAGGGCCCCATCGGAAGCTCTTCCAACTTCACTATGGGCCTTACATTATCACCAAGGCTATGGGTAGCAATGATATTGAGATCAACACTCCACCCTTCCTTGGCTTGCACCTAGTGTTCAATCTGGACCTCCTTTAGCAATATTTTCCACCCTTATTGGACATCTCAAAGATCACAAAACAACTGAAACCAATATATCTCAACCCTGGCTGCATGGAATAGGCAACCACTGATCTGATGTTGGACACACAGGTCAAGGGCACTCGCCAACAAAGGATCTAGCTTTATAGGGTTATCAAGGTAGGGAAGCTTCTACACCAAGGAAAGTAGCTCACCCGAGGCCAAATTCGGATGGGGGAACTCAACACAATGGATACCATTTATTCCTATGGGGGCAGGACTGATCTAGGTGGATACTGGTGGCCACCCACCTATTCCAACCGACTCTTCTTGATAGTTGTTAGTTCAACACGTTCTTATGTACTTATTTGTAATTGTGGGTTCTACACTTTTAGGGTTGTCTAAATCCCTACACATATTCCAGGTGGAGACTGGTGGTCTCCCACCTAATCAAACTAGCTTATTTTGGAAATTTTCATGTCAACACATCTTTATGTACTTCCAGGGCCATTTTTGGGGCCCTAAACAATGTTTTCTTGGCTTGCCAGAGTCAAAATGTAGAGAGAGTCATATTTTGACGACAAAATGTGTAGTTATCAAAAATATTTTTCCAAATGGCTATCATGTGCCTAAAACAGAGGTCGTATGCAAAAGTTATGACCCCAGGAAGTTGAGGTACCAACTTACCCATCAGGGCCCACATAACTTTTGGCGTTTCATCTCCTAGTCTTAGGTTTTTGGATGTCTATGATTTTGGAATTCATGAGTAATGATAAAAGGGCCTTTGGAGCCTCATTCTAATCATTCTTCTCATAAGGATGCACTTAGAATCCACATCTCTTCTCATAGATAGCTACCACCATTCGAGCAAGTGATTTCATTTCTACAGTTTTACTATTTCGGTCTATTTCATTTAATCAATAGAAGTTATTGTTCACTGGATATTTGTTGTTTTTGTTCCATATCTCTATTTTATTGTATTCGATATGTTATTCATTTTGTTCCGCTCACAAATTCATATCATCTTCGTAGGTAACTTCTTGTTTAGATTCAACTCGACTTAACAAAGAAGGAGTAGGATTATTTCCTGAAGACTAATTTTGGTTATGTAAATCATTTATATAAGCCATAAAATATGGCCCTCCTTCTAGCACCAATTCTGTTTATGGGTCTAAGTTCGCTCAATAATAGCAAGGGGTACCCCCCGATACACGGTCCCATTGGCCCGACTTCCATTGATATTGTTTTGGGGGATTTTTGTTGGCTACGGTCCAGTTTACCGATGAGGATGGATGATGAGTGAATATACAATGCAAAGATGTATATGAAGAATATGTGTTGATAAAAAAATAATCTATTTCTATTCTACTCTAATCTATCCTAGCTAGGATCACGCTAAAGTAACTGACGAGTTGTAAATGAAACCAGATTTTGCACAAAATCCCACAAAGATAGCTGAATTAGAAGAGAAGAACCATAAAACAAGTGCATGCAAACATGTATAACCAGAGAAGTCTAAATTGTACCAATACATGTGTTATCAACTCAATAATCTCAAGACTTAAATAAATTCAAAGAAACACTTAAAACTTCAGAATAACATAGAGTGCATAAGAGTTAATATATAAGAAAACAAGCATTCTTACAGTCCATGTGAACAACATTCATCTTGACTCGAAATAATTCATAGAAAAAATATATTCACACACAAGTATCTCTTTTTCAAAAAACTAGCCCTGAGGGATTCTCAATATTAGCAGTTGTAAAAAAAATGCATAAAAAGTCTAAGAAAGACTCTCCAATTTTAGTTGACATTGTGTTCCTAAAATTGTTTATAAATAGAAAATGTTTGAAGAGAAAAAATCCCCTACAAAATTATCCTCTTCTCTTTCCTATACAATTCTTGGTAACTGTTGGATGACTCTTTTCCTTCTTCTTGAAGAGGTGGTTACAAAAGTGGTTCAACCTCCTACTCCCTAGTGAAAAGTTTACAATAAGGACAAAATTGAGATTGGTTGGGAAAGAGACAAAATAGGAAACAAGTGTTTACATCTTCTGGCCACTATTTTGCCTTCATTCAACGATTTTTATCCTTGATGTATGTTTTCCATATTTCTAGTTGATCGTACAGGGATATGTTGCTTCTGTAAGTTAGTTGTTCTAGAGATGCATTATTCATGGACATGTTGTCCTCAAGGGTGCCCATGTCTTTCGCTAGTGTTTTCATGAAATATTGTATCAACATGATAGGGAGTTTTATCGGTTGCAACAAGAGCTGATCTATGAGGTCTGTGGAGATGGTAGTAGCTACTTCAACCACTTATTTCCTTTGATTTGTGTTGTCATGCACATTTTCCACTATCTCTTCTATCACAAGATTCTTCCTGAGCTTGTATAGTCTTGGTAGTCGACTTCTCTTGATCAATTCCTATGTAGCTTTGTGTATCCTTGAGCATATTTCCATTGATTTGGTAACATTCATATCATCTCTTTTCCCCACCTTTTGAAAATGGTCAAGCACATACATGTCCATTTTTCTATTAGCTTTTGGTGTTTAGTACAATTTTGGAGGTGCATCAGGATTTTTAGCGATCCATCTGTCAATTTCGTCGATGCCTTACTGGATAGTTTTGTACTGTGTCAGTTTTGTTTGTATATGATTATTCTCCTCTATGATTATAATGACTTTTTCTTGAAAAAGGTGAATGTGAGCATACATGTTTATGATGAATTCTTCTAGTTCTCTCCTAATCTTCTCGGCACTAACTATGACACTTTGAAGGCTGTGTTTATCAATTATGAATTTGTGGAGTCTTTCCTCTAGTTCTTTGATTCTTACCGCTTTCTCCTCATTCCTTTGGAAAATTATTCAAATGTTATCCATATTAACATTCATGAATGCATATTTTGTCATAGCCATTGACATGGGGTTTTCCCTCACATCTCTTGACATAGGAATGTGTGTGACAAATGATATAGTCATCCTTTCTTTTGTTGGACCTTTCTTCACCTATTCCTGCACGATCCTACCAGTTTTACTATAATAGGTGAAGCTTCTTAAGTCAATCAATTCACTCAGTTGGAATGGTGTCCAAATTCCCATTCCTAAATCATTGCATGTTATATTTGTGTCCTCGACTCTGGCCAATGTCTCTGGTATGTTTGTTTCTATTGGATGGGTTTCCCCTCTTCTGTATTTCACTTCAACCACTTTTTCAACTGCCTCTTTTGTTTCCTTTTTTGCTTGTTCTATTGCCACTCTTATTGTTGCTTCATTGGCTAATTTCTCCTTTTGTTTGATTTGTTGTTCTGATGCAAATTTTTCCTCTTCCTCGGCTTTGGACTTGGCTTTGTCTACATCGATCTTTTGCTTCTTTTTTTCTACATCATTATTACTTTTTAGGAATTTCTCCTTATCCCTCCTCTTCTTATCAACTGGTAATTCCTCTACCTCTTTCTTTGACTCTGAGTGTATTGAGGTGGAAGTGTGGCATGATTTCTCAGCTCACTCTTACTATACCTCCTTCATGGCTTCTTCTTTATCCTTTTCTTCATTTGTGATCCTCCCTATTGGCTAACCACACCCGTTGAAGATGAATTTGTCACAAGTTCATGCATTTTGGTGCACTTCTTCCTCCTCTCAGATGTCTATGGTATGCTCCCAGGGAAGGCCAATCTTATTTAAGTGGTATCTCACAGTATTTTTGGGGTCAAGTCTTCTGTACCACTCTTCTTTGAAATGATAATATCAAAATTTATTTACCTGTTCTTTAGCTTTATTGGTGTTCTCAAAGAAGTAATTACCAAAATACAGTGGTAGTGGTGGTGAAATTTTATTTTTCAGTCGATATAACATTTTCCCAACCCCGTGGATGATGGTCTTCTATGCAACCTCCTGAAGTACAAGTTTTTTAGGAATGAATTGGGGGAGAAAATGAGGTGGTTTCCAATTATATTTATGAATTCTATAGCTTTATCAGTCATGCAAGGAGGATTGGTGAAGAATATGAATTTGTACAAAGGGGGAACAAAATTCTCACATATCTTCTGGTATTCTTTGTGATATTTTTTCTGCTAGAGCACTTTACAGTACACATGAATTTCCGAGTTGGATGGTTGCTGACTGCACCCCATTCTAGGGTACCTTTGAGTTGTGCACATGATGTCTAAGAGGTACGAGGACATGTGAAAGATTGGAAATGTTACATGCTGGGATCCTTTTACCGCAGAGATAGCCACCATGAAATTTTGAGATAGGATGTCATCTCAGTTGAATGATATCCCTGCATTCGGGAAATAATATATCAAGGGAATATACACTAAACAGAATTGTGATGCGTCAGGTTCCCTGTATAATCTACAGGACATGGATACAAAGTACTAATAGGGTCTTCTCAAGGCACTTGTGGGATATCTAGTTTTGGTCTTGTATTTGAATTGTTTTTCATCCCTATACCATTTGGGAAACAAGCCCTTTGGCATGTATTCAAACTCACTCAAAATTTTATTATCCAACTTCTTACTTCCCTTTTTGATGTAATAACACTTGGTAAAATATTTAGGTCTGAATGAGGATATGGGGTCCTTCCTGGCATTGTAGGTGTATTTTCCATTTACATCAATATTCTTCAAAATCCATGTGATGGAATTTGCACATGGAAACACCATTGGATGTGCCACTACTTTAAAATTCCTGAATTCCTGATGTTTTTGAACACTTGGAGTTCATCTGGTTCTTCTCCATCTCCCCACTTTTGTGTCTCTCCATCAGTGTCCAAGAGTCCTGATGTATCATCATACGTACCTCAGATTATTTCTAGCTCTCCTTCAACTTGTCGGTTGCTACCAGAGGCGTCAGTCCCAAGTACCTTTCTTATTGTGTTATTTTTAGGAAACATACTTGGACCCACAATAAAAAGAAAATGAGATTAGTTCAAATATTAAATTTACACATAATATGATATATAATTAAGAATTTGAAATACCAGAAATCTTATTGTGGTTTTCATTAGGTGAAGAGTCATCATATAAGGATGATGAAGTAATGGCAGGAATGCTTGAGTAATTTGGTGAAAATTTGAGGAAGATGGGGTGAAAAATGTGCTCATAAGGAAAAATCATAGGTTTAGAAATTAACTCCTCCGGTGGAAATTGGAGGATTCGCTAACAAATTTTCCAATGTGTATCAAACTAGTTAGTGTTAAGGCCCCTGAGAAAATATTGAAATAGCTTCGAGCAAAAAAGTTGTAGACAAATGCTCCGATGTGAATCGAAGGAGTTAAGTATAAGTATTCCTAATTATAGATAATAGATAGAGTTACTTTGAACTCTTTCAATCATATAATAGGAGTTAATAGAAACTCCTCCAACATGATCAAAATAGTTACTACTAAGTGGCTCAATTAAGAATTGAATGGTCAGGGAAGTTGTATACAACACCTTCAATCATATTGGAGGGGTTGAAAATAAATCCTATGATATGATCAAAGGATTTACTAGGAAATATTCCAATGGAGAAAAAAGAGAGCCATGATTTTGGTTTACGAAGTTAGACATATAATAAAAACTTAGTCCCAAGTCTCGTGATCTGGATGGAAGTTTGTGTTAAGTGTCACTAGTGTCATCGATAATTTCCTTGGGAAATAAAACATTGGTTAAGATATTTTCCTGAGAGATATCGATGCTATCTAAGTTAGAATGGATGTGAAAACCCTAAAATTGCAAAGGAAAAAAAAGGGGGAAGGTATATAAATGGTGTCGGTTGAAGAGGGGTAGGGGATATAGAAGGCGAGATGAAAGGTGCTCTGCCAAAGAAAATAAAGTAGAATCCTAACCCTAGAAAGGGAGGAAAAATGCCAAGACATACCTGGAAACATTTATTTCTATGTGGAAGACCCTAATAGGTTGTGAGTGTAAACTTGAAGGGCTTGATGCATTATCTTTCTAGGGAAATCTTGCTTCCCCTATACACCTTTGTGAAATAATGGGAAGTCACGGTTCCTAGGTAAATACGAAGAAATCATAAAATTGGTATTTAATGCAATAGTTGATAATATATTTATGGTCGGAGGACTTGGGATTAAGTCCTCTGATGCATATCAGAGGACTTTGTCGGAAGTCCTCTGATACACATCGAGAGACTTAACCTCAAGTCATCCAATCACATCGGTGAACAAGGAGGAAACACCTCCGATGGGTATCAGAGGAATTGATTTCATCTTGCATGGTAAGAATTTTATCAGAGAGAGTGAGGGGAACTCCTCTAATGTCCATCAGAGTAGTTAAAGGGAACTCCTCCTATGTACATAGAAGGAGTTAGAGGAAACTTTGCCAATTTTTCTGGACTTGCTCAAAAAAGGTTTCTACAAGTAATCTATTTTTCCAATGTTTTCTTCTCATAAGTAAGAATTCCTCAATAATCTTGAGATAAAGAGAGAGGGTGATGGAAGACTCCTTCCAAAATATATAAAAATAAAGGGGATCCATTTCCCCGAAAGGAAAATGCAGTGAAAACCTGGAAAATTGAGGGTTGTAGTGCCTGACACAACACCTTGGTACATTTTGTATGGTTGTTATGGGTCATTGTTAGAGGCACATTTTTGTGACATTGGAATATACTTGAGGCATATGGAACATGGTATGATACATGCTTGAGGTACATTTTAGCACATGGTTTGGATATTTGGGTATATGCTTGAGGTACACCTTGATGATGTTATGGGTATATTGATTAAAGCATATCTTGGCTATCTTGGTGTCTGGTTTTGTATATGTCATGGTGATGGTCTCACGTGCTTGAGGCACTTCTTTATAAGGTTATGGCACATGTTTGAGGTACATGCATTTGATGATGTTGGTACCTAGTTGAGGTATATACTTGGCATATGTTATGGTATATGATTTGTGCTATTGAGACACATATTGGTGATGTTATGGTTCATGAGTTGATGATGATATGGTGTATTTAGAGAGAGACTTCTTGGTGATCTTGGTACATGGTATGGTAGATGGTTTAGAACATGGTGGATGATTTGGTACATGGAACATGGTCTTGGTATGTGATTTAAGTATATGGTTGGATACATAGCATTGATGATTTGGTACATATTTGAGACACACATCTTGATGATGGTATGATACATGGTGATGTTGGTACTTGGTTGAGCCACTCCATTGATGATATCATATGGTACATGGTGTATGACATGATTGATACATATCATGAATGATATGGTATATGGTTGAGGAACATGGTATGGTATATGTTTCAGTGCATGATTGATGCATGGTATCGTATAGCTTTCGATGCATGGTATGGTAAAGGTTTTGGTACATGGTTGATGTACATGGTATGGTACAGGTTCTGGTACATGGTTGATGTACATGGTATGGTACAGGTTCTGGTACATGGTTGATGTACATAGTTGATTTACATGGTATGGTGATGGTTTTGGTATCCATGTGAGTGGANCATGGTTGATGTACATGGTATGGTACAGGTTCTGGTACATGGTTGATGTACATGGTATGGTACAGGTTCTGGTACATGGTTGATGTACATGGTATGGTACAGGTTCTGGTACATGGTTGATGTACATAGTTGATTTACATGGTATGGTGATGGTTTTGGTATCCATGTGAGTGGATCTGGTTATAGTTGTTTGATGATGCTACATCAGTGCTAATGACAATGATATTGACGATGACAAAGATAGTGGAATTCACAGGTTGATCAGTGGTGGTGACAATTTGAGTCTACACTTATATTTCAGGGGTGCAAGACAAGAAAAGGAAAGAGGGTTGTAGCCTCCTTCTGGTTGGTGTCAGAGAACTTAGGGAGTTGGAGCTTCCTTAAGGTTGGAGCTTGTAAATCATGGGTTCTATTGAGGGGGCCTCTTAGGCCCTAATAGTAATCACATACATGTATTATTAGACATTAGACATAGAGTGGATAAATTCAAGTAAACATATATGAATGTATGTAATAAAGGATAAAAAACACCTAATGAATGATTAGTTGGAGTGGGTGCAACCGCTCCAACCATTTACCTATTGTATAAATAACCCTAAACGAGGAGTAAAAAAGAAGATGTATATCCTTCCCCACATTTATCTCCTTTCTTGGGATTATCTGTGTGTCTTGATGTTCTTAATGTGTCTCTCTTGAATGTATACCCTAATTCCTAAGACTACAACACTTTGGTTCCATTTCCATGTGACTTGAATCGAGACTTTGATATTGGATGAAGATTTTATAAGATTCTCATGGAATTATTTGAGACATACAAAGAGATAAAGAAGATTGCCTGAATAGGATATTGGAGCGGCCTCGTGGGTGAGAGCCAAACTGAAGAAGCATGCATATAAGAATGAGATATATTGATTTTGTGAGAAATATTTCAACATGTGTGAATATTGGAACAACTAGATACAGTATGCACATGCAATGCACAGACTAATTACTCCATAAACTTGCACACATGTTGAAAGAGATAATGAAATCAAGAAAACCTATAATGATGAAATATTGGATTAAAAAAATGTTCATGGATCTAACCATGAGAATGGAACTCTCCAAGCGAGTGAAAAAGTGAAGTGATAATGTTAATTAATTTCTCTTTT